>JAHKKF010512605.1:0-20997 GCA_019740295.1 Labeo calbasu | reverse complement strand
TATATATATATATATATATATATATATATATATATATATATATATATATATATATATATATATATATATATATGTATATGTATGTTTTTTTTAATGTATTTATTTTGTTTATATTTGTTTTATTTTTTATTATATATTTTTAGCATCCTTTAATAATTGAATAAGGGTGTATTGTGGATTCAGGTAATTGTGCACCACTACTTTGGAGTAAATACTCATTTAATTTTGGATGTCTTTTTGTGTCTTAGATGAAGAAAGTCAGCTTAGACGATTGGCTGCGCAGGAAGAGGAGGAGCCACATAAGGAACCACTATCATGGTGAGTGTCTCATGCAGTGAGATAAACCACTTTCCTATTGTAAAGAGGAAAAATAGAGAACGATTATGTTACCACACAGCAGTAGTAACTGGTTTTCTGTAAGTTAAAGGAGTAGTTCACTTCCAGAACAGCAATTTACAGATAATGTTCTCACCCCCTTGTCATCCAAGATGTTCATGCCTTTTTTTCTTCAGTCGTAAAGAAATTGTTTTTTGAGGAAAACATTTCAGGAATTATCTCCATATAGTGGACTTCAATGGTGCCCACGAGCTTTAACGTCCGAAATGCAGTTTAAATGCAGCTTCAAAGGCTCTAAACGATCCCAGCCAAGGAATAAGGGGTAGAGAAAATGAGATGGGAGTTTTTCAACATGCGGATCGCAGAGCTAGACAAGACGAGGATTTGAGGTTAAAAAGTATATACAGTTTTATTTTTAATTTTAGAAAATGACCGATCATTTTGCTAGGTAATATCCTTATTCCTCGGCTGGGATCGTTTAGAGCTTTTTGAAGCAGTGTTGCACGATATACAGTTACTTAAAAAGTATCGCTATACCCTGCTTTTAAAAACGGTACTATTCCACATTTCACTACTACCGTTACTTTAAGAATGCATTTTAAAAAGAGACGTATTTCTGCATGTCTGTGTTAGTAAATAGCGCAGACGCTGTTTTGTTTACTACACACAAACACGTGATGTACATGAACACATGAACAAAATCTCTAGAACTGCTCTGAGAGTCACTTTGTGAAAATTTTACCGTTTCTTTTGCGGGAAACTATCGTCATATAATGAAGACCCTAAAGGTCTTCATAGCAACCCATCAAAATAAATGTCCGGTTTAACTTGACAGTCAGAAATATATTAATATATTACTTAATATAAAGATAGTACTATTAATAACAATAACAATATTATTAAAGCAATGTTTAAGGAATATTTACCAGAAAAAATTTTTTACCAGAATTTATTTACCAGAAAATTGTAAATTTGTAAAAAAAAATAAAGAAGAAGAAAGAAATATCCTATAATAAATTAATTCTTTATCAAATCTAATTATCCTTTATAAATTCATTAGACATGCTTTTGATTATTAACACGTAATGAAACGATTAAAATAGAATCCAGAAAATTAATGGACAACAGAGATTCACAAACAAAACTGAATTAGAGAAAAATGATCAAACGTATTTCATAGGGCCTTAAAAACATGCCATTAAAAAAAAAAATTATAATAATAATAATAATAAATTGCTGTTAAATTCTGCAAGTTTCATGATTTCAATTAATTAGACATGCTTTTTGATCATTTTTTAGTCTAGAAAAATTTAAATGAAATTTGGGAAAAATTAAATATTTCATAGGGCCCTCTTTATTTTATTTGTTTTATTGTAGTTGTCCTTCAGTTTGTCACTAACTTACCAATATAGCAAAGAACTCTACATACCTGTAGGCTCGGAAGCTGTTTCCCATAATCCTGTGTAGTGGCACTGGCATGAGATTAATATTATTTTATTTATTTTTTTATTTTTTTAGGGGGGATGAAATGCTTTGTTTTAATAGATAAAATAACTCCATTTGGATCATCTGTTATTCAATTTCTTTTCCTGTTGTTCTATGTTTTTTTCGAAGTATCGGTTCAGTAGTAGTGTCGAGATATTTTAGTCAGGTGTTGTATCGAAGTCAAAATTTTGGTATCGTGACAACACTACTTTGAAGCTGCACTGAAACAGCATTTTGGATGTTGAAACTCGCAGGCACCATTGAAGTCCACTGTATGGAGATAATTCCTGAAATGTTTTCCTCAAGAAACATAATACCTTCATGATGCTAAGGTAATAAAACAAAGTATAGTTTATTCTTGAAAAATGAAAATATAAAAGAAAACTATAGTGTCAACACAGTTTGCGAAAAGGGTTCATAGTCCTATAACTGATGATATCTGTAGTAACAAACCTCTTGCTAATTTCATTTCAGATCCCTCTGTGCTCTTGGGAAATTAGGGTTTCCATGGTGACCTCAGAATGACCCATGGCTGATAGCGTCTTATCTCAGTGGCTCCAGTGCTTAGCTCAGTGCCAGGCAATCGCAGATTCCAGAGGAACAGCCTCCCCCAGACCAGCCGAGGCAGGACTGCGTCATCATTTTGTAGCAGCCTTTTTGCGAGCCTAAGAATATTGTTACCTACATTTGATTACTATTATAATTATTGTAACTGTTTGTTAATATTTGGTTTCATATGTAAAACTCAACAGCTATAGTACTGATTTCAAACTATGTATTTTTCTTTTATATCCCACATTATTTGAAATCATCCCTTTATGTTTGTTTAAAAATATATAATTTACTTGAGGAATTTTATTTTCCCTACTTATGCTTGATTTTGATTAAGAGGCAAATATTTGATTTGTTTATTACTGTCCACAGTTAATGGTCAGTCATTTCAGCACATTAGTATTGAACTCTTTTATTTTTAATGGACTTTCAGAGTCTAATATGCACATTAAACATCAACGGCATTTCCTCAAAGAATGTACCCAGAATGTCACGTTCATTACTAGCTCAAAACCTTTCTTTATCGTTGCTATTAAGAAAAAATAACACCATTATTCTTGCCATTTAGTCTGGTGTGATTTTAGGGTGCTGAATAGTCCATACAGTTAAATCAAAACCACTAGTTCGTCCAGATGAGATGCCCTCCTATATGACAAAGGCAATGGACACTTTCTATGAAATACATCTTAAATGCCAAAATTCGATTTCAGTCTTTTTTACACACACACACACAAAAAAAAAAGGCAAATTGCTGATCAACCGATTTTGCCTGCTTCTCATGTTTGCACTGCCATCTGTTTTATAAAATATTTAAATGCTTTTTTTCTGTTTCTTCGCAAAAGGTGATTAGATTGAGCCAGTGTAGTTGTCTCTAAACATGTTTGTTTTTTAGTTACCTTTGAAACGAACAGAACGAGCTTAGAACCATTTGAATGATGCTGTCCTTGAACCAACCAAAACGCTGCTGTGTGCTTTGCTTTTTTTGCAATTCACACTGAATGATTTACCCTAACGCTGTGCTTCCAGTAGGTCACGTGTCATAAGGTTAGAGGTCTAATTGTGATCCACCAATGAGAATGTGCCATTTCTTTTCGTGTTGTGCATCCCAGTATTGATTCAGTGTAAAGTAGCCCATTGGAGGACACTGTGTGACATTGATGTTTGTTTGTTTGTATGTTATGTACATCAGATTGTCAAACAGTTGAAACTGTCAATATGAAACCATCTAGTGTTATATGCGTTTAGGCTTTTTGGATTCCACCATGTTACTAATACACGTTGTGCTCCCGAAATCTACCGATATGACTATCTACCTTATTTGGGCACGGCCATTTGTAAATTTTAAGGGTCTGGCTTCCGGTTTAGCTGCTTGATATTGCAAATTGGTGTGTCTTGCCATATTATTTTAATGTATTATCTTAATTATGAACACACTGGTTTGTAGTGCAAACAGTTTTACCGTTTACTGCGCATTGTTATTCTCCTCGCGGCTAATGAACCGGAAGTCTCGCCCATAGGCTCACTTCCTCAGTGAAGAATAAGGTGGATAGGAGCTTGCTAGTTTTATTTAAAGGGCATTGTTATGTATATGAAATCATGTTCATGTCACGTCAATATGTGATTGATTTTTGCCATTATTACAAATTATATAGGTATTCATAGGCATCATAGCACATAATCATGTGAAGTGTAATCGCCATTAATATGTGCTCATTCTGTGCATATTTGCATGATTTCCTTATTTTTTTTCCAGATCTTCATGGATAGCACAGAAACAAGTCTGTAATCTGTTGATGTGAATTGAAAGAACAAAGGTTTTGTAAGAGCGAAATCTTATTGAGAGAAATTACGCATACACGCAGAACCCGCGTTTCCAGCGCGTACCGTTGTCGTTTGTAATGCACGGGCACGACTGTGTGAGGTTTTCCTTTCCATCCTGCTTGTTACCATGTTTTATCCTCTCAGGGAACTTGCTCTCATTTCACTTTCTGCTAAAAGCACAGCTCAACCTGAAAACTAGCGCAGAGTCTTCTTTAATAGGCAAGGTAGCGCCATCTGTTTACCCATCGTGAGATTAAGAATTCAAGTGTGGCTGATATGCGTCAGTATGTAGCTAAGTTCCTTTTCTTGATTTACCTGATATCTCCTCAAGATCCCTTTTCCATCTTCGGTTTTTGTATGGGACAGACAGAGCCGAAAACACTGGCAGATGTGTTCAGAGAGTGTTGTGTGTGAGCCGTTTGATTATGAGTGGCTCGTAACTATTAGTGGAATGTACTATTTATACTGTATTAGAAGGAAGCAACCGTACATGCAAATTTTACATTGCCTAAAATATTTTAGACAATATTTCTGTCCTCTTAGGTTCTCCTGAAGAATATGATTTTTCAAATTAAGTTGACTCTGTCTACTTGTCCAAAGTCAATGTGATTGTTCCACATCACATCGTTCACTTAAGACTATTTCAAGTTCTGGACTTTTCTTACAATCCAGATGTTTATTAGCTATTGGAATAAATAATAAAATTGTTGTACTCTGTCTGACCATGTCGTTTTTTGACCCCAGGAAAGTCAAGTGTCCAACAGAAATGAGTTATGGATAGCATGCACTATGAGTCAAAAGTTTTTGAACAGTAAGAAAAGGGTCCTTTTTTTGGGAAAAGATATTATAGAAATTAATACTTTTATTTAGCAAAGATGCTTTACATTTATAAAGTGATGATAAAGACATTTTTAATGTTACATAAGATTTCTATTTCAGATAAATGCAGTTTGAACTTTCTATTCATCAAAAAAAAATCTTTTCAGCTGTTTTCAACAATTTTTTTTTTTTCTTTTTTTGAGCAGAGAATGATTTCTGGAGGATCATGTGATCCTAAAAATCTGCTTTGAAATAACAGGGATAAATAACATTTTAGAGTATATTCAAATAGAAAACAGTTATTTTAAATAGTAACAAATATTTCAATTTTTTTCTGTTTTAGTTGTACTTTCAATTAAATAAATACAGATTTGGTGACCAGAAGAGACTTTAAAAAAAAACATTAAAAATCTTACTGTTCAAAAACGTTTGACTTTTCATGTACCAATAATAATTTATAATAACTGAGCACAAAATCTGCATAACATTGCTGCTGAAAATTCAGCTTTGCCATCACAGGAATAAATTGCATTTTAAAATATATTAAAACCATTATTTTAAACTGTCATAACATTTGACTATATATTTTTTACTTTATTTTTGATCAGATGCAGCCTTAGTGAGTATATATATATATATATATATATACATACATGCATACATACATACATACATATATTTATACACACACACACACTAAAGATCAAATGTCATTATACCATAAGGGGATATTTGTGGTTTCTTGGCATTAAAAGTTGAAAACCACTGTTCTATATAAAAGCAACCAATAGATGGCAGCACACGTCCTTAAAATGGGTATGTTCTTCTATATTGATTCATTTTTTTGGTTTACATACATACATTTACATTTGTCTATTAAATGATTTCCCATTCTTGGTTTATCACATCCACAGTTCAGTGACCTTCACTTGACCAACTATCTGTGAACTGGTATTCCTGGAATTACTAGGAAACTGGGCACAAAGCCCTATTCAACAACTCCACGGTCACTTCACTTATCAGCCAAAGACAAAATAAAAACATTTCACTATCAAGCATCAGCCCAGTGTGGCAAAAAACCACACACACACTGTATGACTCATTAACTTAACACATAATGATCTGCCAAAAAAAAAGCATCCATTTTCCTCGACTCAGAAACACTATTCCAGAACTCTATTGCATTCTAACTTTTAGTAGAAAAAAAATCAAATAGCTGAATCCACATAGGCTACACTGATAAACAAGAGAACACACCGAACTATAAGATTGCATTCATCATACATTATCTGTTTCATCAGAACTGTGCTAACAGAATGTTCTGGCACATGTATGCCATATTGATATAAATAAAACCATAGCATCTATTAGCAGAATGAAAAAATGTTAATGTGCTAACCATTTTATAAAAGCATTAAGGCACATTAGAGTTGTGCTGTGTGTGAATATATTGTGTGTCATTCCACCCTTTAACTATATTCACAACACAGCATGGCCTTAAGAGCCTTATTGCATAATCAGAAACTTTAGAAACAGTCCAACAGCGATAAATTTAGCCCACAACTTGTCTAACATTTACTTCACCCCTTTCAAGTCAATATCTCACAAGTCACTTCACTGTGACAATGAATTGGGTACTCAGATTATATTTTTTGCTCCCTTTTGTTACTGAACAGAATACTAATCATTCTTCTAAACCATTCTAAAGATTTACTGTGTGCTCTTGGGTCTTTTTTTGCAGCAGGTTTTACAGGAACCACCTGCTTTTGGCTCCATCTATTTTGCCTTTGGTAGCAACATACTTTTCAAGTTCTCCTAATGATGAATAAAGCATGATGTAACTATTTTAACTTTAAGGATTGCACAAATGTTAAGTTTCTGTCTTTTCTTTAAGGCTGTATACCTACATTTTGGTCTTATCGGACCACTTTGTATTTCAGATTGTTTCAGGTTGTCATATGGCTTCCAGCAAAACACAAGAATGGGGCTAAACTTGGCTCTGCCTAGATGTAGCTGGTTTCAGCCCACTCTTCTAAAAAGGTCAAAGCTGTGAAATGCCAAAGAGACTGATACCTGGCCATTTTCTTTCCTACTACTTTTTAAAACTCAATCGCCTCTTAACAGATGACCTTCTTTTACATTTATTCTAATAAAAACTATTTATGTGCAACCCTGTTAATAAATTTAACATAGATATATTAATTAATGTATTCTTCAATTTATTAAATGCATACAAAGATGTTAAACAGTTTTGGTAAATTAACCAGGGATTCATTTTCGGATTTTAATAGCCTAGTTCTGAATACCAATACAGCTATTAAAATAACCCTGAATACATCTAAATTTTCGTCGTATCTTTACAGAGAAACTTCAACAGAACTACAAATCGTTAAAATATTAAACATTGCAACAAACTTTCTTTGTTCTCCAACTGCTTCAATGGAATTTATCTCGACGTGAGTCATTATTAGGCACACCAGACTTAAAATAAAACGAAATAAAGTGTACTTTAATTTCCTGACACCTTTCAAAGCAATTCCATAAGTGAATTCGAGCTTTTGCTGTTCTTTCAGAGATATACATTTAAATTGCAGCACTGGATTAGCGCTTCATCGTCACACTCCTTATCAGCACGTATTCCACGAATCCATTCCATTCATATTCTCGAGTGTCCAACCAATCAGAGGCCACGCGTAAACGAATGTTCGCGAATCAGAGAACGGTGCTCCTCCGTCGCCCCAGCAACTGTTATGACGTCGCTAGAGTATCCCGCCCATCAGTGTGTGTGTTCGATTCGTTAGGACGCACGCAGCCATTACAATACGCTGCATTCAAACCGAACGCAACGCGATTTGAGGAACTAGACTACTATTGCCTCGTTTTCTTTTTTAAATATCAGTTCTATCAAACTCAATTTGAACTTAAAAGATAATACTACAGACTATTTTTCAAAACATTCGTATATGTAATAACAGTCAGCGTTGCGTCGACGTGAGACGCTCCGCATTCCCAGGCATTTGACTCAGCGGAGATACGCGCAAACCGCCTTCCCGTTTGTTCAGCGCATTCATTTGAACACCTTTATTTCGTTAACCAAGAAGATTCAGATTTAAGAGACTCGCTTCGATTTAGATGGCAAGCTTCCCAGATTTTGTCAACGAAAATGAAATAGGTGAGTTTCTCCATTTCTCGCCACTGCTTTCCATGGGGGAGGGTCTTACTGTTTAGTTCCTTTTTAAACGCTTTTTAATTCATGTTATGAGTGTTTGTGAAACTATGAATTTATGTTGCTTACTACTCATAATTTCAGTGTTTGTGTCGTGTTTATCAGTCATATCAGGACACCACATTATCGCTTAGACGCGGATGGAACACAAACAAATGCGTCGCGAATGGCCGTTAAAATATGACGGTTAAATATTAATAGTTATTTGAATATTTTGTTGTTATTGTTAGTGCTTCAATTTTTGCGCCCCACGTTCACACCCAGAGCGCGTCCAAATCCACACCCTCCCCCACCGTCAGCACCAGTTTCTCCAGACCCCTGCCCTGTAAATGACTCATCACAGCAGTGATTCACCATCTACACGTTACACAGTTATGCTTTGTGTTAGTTATATAAACTTTAGAATTTTCGAAGAAAAAGTAATTGTGTGTTACTTGTGTTGTTTTTAATATGCATGACGTATTCACATGTGACCTGGTATTTATTTAATTAGTCACTGGTGAGGTTCTAGCTGTTATTAGTCACTATCCTGAATTCTACATAAATTAACTTTTTACTGTCTTAAAAGTCTTATTACTTTACAATTGTTACATATTCAGTGTAAAACGATTTTTTTTGGTGAAATATCCATTTAATGTTTAATTACTTATTTAGTTTATCTAACAGGTTGTTAATTTACAAAAGGAAATACTGTGCCAGTAATTTAACTTAATGACTGCTATAAAGTCACACATGCACGTTTGTTGTTAAACAATAACAAAATGTGGTCTGCCAACTAGTTTGCTTTTATACATTACTAGTTGGAAGTTTTTGAACAGAAATCATTCTAATATGTTGATTTGCTTACTGATGTTTATTGCATTTATCTGAAAGAAAGAGCATTTGTGACATTATACACTATACCATTCAAAAGCTTTTTTCTTTTTTTTTTTTTTTACATTTTCAACTTTATTTAATTTTTAATTATAGAAATGAATATTTTTATTTAGCAAGGATGCTTTAAATTGCTCAAAAGTGATAATAAAGACATTTATAATGTTGCAAAAGATTTCTATTTCAGATAAATACTGTTCTTCTGAACTTTTCTATTCACCAGAGAAATCTGAATAATAATAAATGTTTTTGAGCAGCAAATCAGAATATTAGAATGATTTCTGAAGGATCATGTGACTGGAGTAATCATGCTAAAATCAGCTTTGAAATTATTAAAAATGACATAAAGTAATAAATTACATTTTTAAATATATTCAAATAGAAAACAGTTGTTTTAAATAGTAAAACATTTCAAATTTGTACTGTTTTTGCTGTGCTTTGGATTAAATAAATGCAGGGTTGGTGAGCAGAAGAGACTTCTTTTAAAAAAAAACAACAACAACGTACTGTTCAAAAACTTTTGACTGGTAGCGTATGTTTTTTTTTTTTGTTCTGTTTTTTTTTTTTTTTTTTTAATCAAAGCTTAAACATGTGTTTTCTGTTGCAACAGGTAAAGCTAAGTTCATCGGGGAACTCATACCTCCTGTTGCTCCCTTTGACCAGAAGTCTGGAAGGGAGACTTGGACTGTAGCTTTTGCACCTGATGGTTCCTACTTCGCTTGGTCTCAAGGGCATCGAATTGTGAGACTTGTACCATGGAAAAAATGCTTAGCCAGCTTGTGAGTATACACACTGATCGCTTTGTTTTTCATTATGGTGAATTGATACAATACAACTTGTGTGTTGATAGACTGACAAAGGGAGTCTACGCGTGTGCTTGTTGTCTGGTTTGGCCCTCTGGGCTTTCACATGGTGGCTGTGCCACAGTGCTGCCCAGTGTTTGGGCTTGTTTAGCATTCAGCGGCATGGCATAGATCACCAGTCATCATCTTCTCACCTTACCCTGCAAATAGAGAGTACGCCGCTGAGTGTGCAGCCCTGCCAACCACCCATTGTCCAGTACTGAATGCAAAGTCCTCATTATGAGGTTCACAGCATTGCCCTTTGGCTGCTTGCCTCCATCTGAGCAACTTCGGGCTGTTTGTTTACCCTTTTTGTTTTGCCATGGTTAAATAAAGTAGATCTTGTACGTTTCTGCAAGAGTTGGGTACAAAATGATCAACCCAACATCATCTTTTGCAATCATTATATTAAATGCATTTCTCGGTTGTTATAAAAAGTAATTATCTTGTGCTTTTGTTGCACAATTTGTTGCTGGTATTCTTCATAAAAATACCTGAAATGTAATTGCAGCATAAACCATGCAGACAACTTGAAAAGTTGAAGTAAAACTTTAACAGAGAAGTTATGATAGTTTGAAGTAAACAGTTTCTACATGTGTCCATAAAAGAGACGCATGGTATTGTAAAACTTGTCATTCTACATTAAAGTGTAGTAACTTTTTATTAGTAGTTGTACACACAAAGAACATCATGTGGCAGTTAAATTCAAGTTTAGATTTGGAAGTGAACTAAAATAATTCAGAAATAAATGGGAAAAGTACTTTTGCAGTACCTTAACCAGAATTGTTATAGTTAACTATAAACATAAAAAAAATAACAAAAAGTTTTTGAATTTGCAGTGAACTAAAATGACAAACTGCAATTTGAAATAACAATTAATTAATAACAAAAAACAAATAATGCGAGTTACAAAACACTTTAAAGTTCACTAAAACTAAACTTTACTAAACTTGATAGTATTTCAGTGTCGTTAAAATCAAACACATTTTATCAAGGTTGTTTGAGTCTTTATTATTCTTTTTAAAATTCGAATGTACTGAAACTTTCCTTAAAAATTAGTTCACTCAGAAGTAAAACTTTTGGCCTCACTTACTCAAAACCATAAGATTTTTGTTCATCTTTAAAACTCAAATTTGAGTTTTAAAATACTTTTACAGTCTCTTTGATGCTTTTTTGATGCTTTTTGAAGCATCAGAGTTTTGGTTAAAAATATGGTAATTTGCATTTTCAAGATGAGCTAAAGACTTAAGTGTTTAGAGTGATATAATTACGTTATCTTTCATTTTGGAAGAGCTTTTCCTCTAATGCTAAAGCAGAAGAAAGCCACTGCGCTGTTACATTACAGGCTTCAGCTGACACGTGGCAGGCTGTTTCAGTTCTGCAGCGCCTGCTCTGTATTCACACAATAACCTCTTTTACTGATTCCAGAATCCTATTTGATGAGTTTCATGAATTGGCCAAGTGAGGTTAAATAGGTCAAAGTTGATGCAACACACCAGTAATCTCTAAGGCTGGGAGTTTACTTGTTCAAATATTCCTTAGAGTTAAAATGTGCAGTTTATTTCAACAGACGAACTAGATGTTTTTAAGAACTAAAATGTCCTCTTGCTGTTCAAAAATGATCAACGTTAAGGGTTATTTGTTATGCTTTACATCAAGCGGAGACTTGATACTCATTCCAACACAACAGTCATTTTTTTCCTCTTTCCCTCACCCTAGTTCTGTAAGAAAAGAAGATCGGTCGAGCGGTGCAGGTCCTCGACGACTCTCTCGGCAGAACAGTGAGGGCAGTCTGCAGCCAGGTGAGCCCAGAGAGCACACCATCGACTGCGGTGACATCGTTTGGGGCCTGGCTTTTGGCTCTTCTGTTCCTGAAAAGCAGAGTCGCTGCGTTAATATCGAATGGCACCGGTTCAAGTTCGGCCAGGACCAGTTGCTGCTGGCCACGGGCCTCAACAACGGCCGCATCAAAATTTGGGACGTCTATACAGGTGAGGGTCCTTATATATTAATCATGCAGTAATTTTTTATTTTGGTGTTTCAGTAAATGTGTTTAAAAAAAAAAACAGTCCACCCATGTCATCTTCTCTCAACACTTCTGCATGCCAGCTTCCTGTTTTTCCATTTCCCAACAGATGCGTGTGCGCTCGTGTGTGTAAGAGAGAGGGGAGGCAGTGGTTATATAAGATGTTGACATGACCTTTTAAGCCCTACCTTTTTGTCATTGTGACCCATTTTTATTGCTTAATCCTACTTCTCCATATTTTTAAATTTAGCATTTTTATGCAGTCAGTAATAAATCAATTTTATTACATATTTACTCGACCTTTGCACCATTTCGCAGTTGGTTTCTTGGCCACTTAGGTTCTGCTTTTGTGCCTCTGTGTAAGTTTCATGGTCATGAGTATAATGCTCATAACAGCGGCAAAGCATAATTCTGCTATCAGAAAATGAATCGCTGTGTTTTTGCGAAACAGAGTGGATGTTGTTGACTGCAGAAAAGCTAGCAACTCTTCAGTGTTATATAATTCACATTTGCCCAGCTGTAAAATGTATTAATAGGTGGGCAGGTCTTGTACAGACACTGCCATTGGTTGTTCTGAGTGGTTAGAGATGTTTTCTTCAGTGGATGACTCCACCTCCTTTCTAACTAAAACTGCAATGCCATAAATTTACCCAGCAGACTTGCTCTTTTCAGGGTGCGAGACTCCTCCTCCAGTTGCCTTTTTTTTCTCCCTTTTGAAGTCATTCTGGAAATCTGATAGCAGTGTTTTGTACAGTATCTTGACAGGATTTGTGCGGTACACCCATCATTCTATATGTTAAGTGTATGTATGTTGTCACGCTTGACATCTTACAAATAAGCCCTTTAACAAGGCCCTGATCTTATTTCAAAAACACATGTTTAAGATTTCTGTTGTATTACTGTAGATGCAACTAATTATAGGGATTTAATGTGGATTAGCCTGGCAGGTGTCAGTGATTGTGCTTCCCTATGCCTTTAGGCAATTCAGTGGCATTCATAAAGATGACTTGGGTGTATAACTGCTCCATTTTCTAAAAGGCTTCAGGAAGTCCTGTTTCGACACTCGCTTCATAAGTGTAAAAACCGCAAACAGTCTTTGTCTTTGATTCCAAAGAAGTAAACTTCCTTAAGTAAATTGTGTGAAATGTAGCTCCCAAGATGCACTGACAAGATGTTGATACTGATGCAATGTTGACGTAGTTTAAATCGATTAATGTGGACTTTGTGCTGTAAACAGTGGTTGATGTTAAATGATTTGACTTGTGTACAGGAAAACTTTTGCTGAACCTGATGGACCACACAGACATTGTGCGAGATCTAACATTTGCCCCAGATGGAAGTTTAGTGCTAGTCTCTGCTTCAAGAGACAAGACTCTACGTGTATGGGACCTCAAAGATGACGGTGAGGACCAAATGTTGATTTTGTATTTTGTGCCACCCCATATTAACATGTTAAAGCTAGACTGTGTGTAACCCCATGCTGAAAAGTCTCTCGAGTAGAAGTTTCCTGCACAGCAGCCTGCTTTGTTTCCTGCAGCCCATTTATTTTCATTTCATCTCCATGGAGTTTAGCACACACACTCTCGCTCAAGCATGTGCACACCCACTCAGAGATTCAGGGGGGGAATAACTGGATGCCAAGCCCAAAAGAATGTTTGCTGATATTTTCTCCTGCTCCTGCAAGATCCTAAGACAAACTTGCTGTTATAATAGGATCACATGAATCTTATTTATATGCTGAGAACATGAAGATAAAATGGGGCTCAGTGTATTTGCACTTTTTTCTTTTTTAAACTAATCATGAAGGAATGTTGGCCAGACTTCAGCTAGATTTTCGTTAGTCTCAAAGTGGACACCATTAGGACTTGAGAAGGAAGTTACCTACTAGCTAAAGTATATTTATTGCTCTCCAGGCAGCAACATTGCCTTCAAAAGATAAATATAAATATGGGACAAACAATGAAATGCAGGAAAATACATTATTATTGTAAACTGTTTGCCTAGTGTTTATCTTAAATTCTAACAGAATAAAGTATTACTGTACATGAAGCAATCTAAATTATTTGTCTTAATAGGCAACATGGTGAAAGTACTCCGTGGCCATCAAAACTGGGTCTACTGCAGCGCTTTCTCACCTGATTCATCTGTCCTTTGTTCCGTTGGTGCTGGCAAAGCGGTACGTTTTGCAGTTCTTTGTTCCTCCTTATTACCTGTTTGGTGTGTTTTTCACTGTTAATAGTGCTATGACCAATCAATGAGTGCTGAATGAATCTTTATATCATCATAATGCTCAGTGCCATAACCTGCTTCTGTAAACCCTGCCTGTAGTTTTGGTTTTTGCTTTTTGTTCATACAAACGAGTGCATGGTTATTATACGCATGTAGATAAAAATGCAAATGGCTTATCAATCTTCTCCACCCATAAAGCTGTTCTTGATATTATTACTAAAGACATCCTAATAGACTTCAATAATAGACTATTTTTTTTTAAAATATGATTTGAATAAAATATAATGTCCGTAGGATTTTTTCCACATGCATAGTTGTCTTAAATCTGCTGGCAAAACTGGTATCAAGAACTTGAATGAAAATTCAAACGTTTGAGGTCAGTAAGAGATGTCAAATAAAAGTGTGCATTTCTTAAAAAAAAAAAACAAGGAAACGTTAAACAGATTTAAAAAAGAAAAAGTGATGGTTAAGGCATTTTTGTTACAAAATATTTGTTTCAAATTGTTTGGTCTATTCACAGTTGTTTTCAACATTCAGTAAATGTTTCTTGAGCAGCAAGTCAGCATGTTAAAATGATTTCTGAAGGATCATGTGACACCGAAGACTGAAGGAATGGCTGCTGAAGTTTCAGCTTTGCCATTACATGAATAAATAAGTTAAGATAGAAAATTTTACTGTATTTTTGATTAAATAAATTCAGCCTTAGTGAGGTTAAAAGACTTTTAAAAAAAAAAAAAAAAATCTTACTGACTTCAAACTTTTGAACAGTAGTGTATTGGATGTAGTTGTCATGCTGGTTGTGTGTGAAAGCCCTTATGGCACAACGAAGACACTATTCCAGTCACTAAGACATCCCTGAAACCAGCTTTCGAGTCTTTCCAACTCCTAGCCAACTCTCGTCCCATGAACAGGCAGCAGTGGTTGAACTGTACGGTTGTGTGTGTCCATAAGTGTCTTGCTTTCCCTGTCCCAGGTGGTGGCAGAGCTCTGTGTTTGAGTGATTTTGAGGGAAGCGCCGCGCTGACATATAGAGCAGCCGGTGCGGACCACGCGGGGCACGGCTGCCATCGCGGCCCCCGTTGGACGCTCATGTGCCCGTGCCCACGCCCCAGGGGCTTCCATGCTCCTGCCCACAAGGGCTTCCTGTACGTAGGTTCTGCTCCATGTCTGTCTACCTCCAGCTGTCACAGTTCTCACTTCTTTTACCTTATCTCTCAGAAGAGTTGACAGTGAGATCCCCTTCCCTTCCAACCCCCCTACTTCCCTTCCTTAACTCCTTTCCATCTCTATATTCAGTAGCATTCCCATCATTTACCCAAAAACAGGAGCTCTAGACTTTGTCTGCTGTACGTGTACACGAGTCAGCCGGTAGAGCCCCCCGCTCATTAGTGTCTTAGTTAACCAAACTCACAACACCTCAGATACGCAATGCTCGGCCGCTGACCGATTTTCCTATACTTAACGCCATAGTCAGACTCTTTTGTAATAGTCGAGGAGGGTATTGGGAGCATTGTTGGCATGTGTGAGCAATGAAAGGGCTCCTTGTGTCTCAACAGTCTGCCTGCAGACCGATAATGTTAGTCTAATGTGGAATTACTCGGATCGGGAAAACAGGTTACGCAAATTTAGCATTACTTGTTGCGTCATATGTAGTGGTCCAGCCATTCGCCCCACCAGAAGCAAAACTTGTGGGTACTTTCCATGCTGGTTGCATTTATGTAAAAGCGCATTTTGTTTTCCATTTATCATGTTCTGAAAACAGAGTCTGTTTTAACGATGGCAGGCAGAGAGCAAAAACACCAGCCTGTTTTTTCCTATTTCATAATGAGCCACTAAATATTTGTAGTTCTAAGTTTTCCTAAAGTTGATAAAATCGCACTAGTTCAACTTCCAAAAAAGGTTGTAATGTTTCTTCCATCTGTAAGATATCTGGCTTAGCTTAGTCTTGAATGCTGGCAGCAGTTGTGCACCCTGAAGCCCTTTCATCTCACATTGCCAAGTTAGAGAAAAATGGTAAATTAGCCTTGTATATGCACCGTTGTAGTTTCTTCACCAACACCAGAATGTTTAAACAGCAATTAGCTATTGAATACATAAATATGTACACTTTTGCTCAAGTGCAATGTCTGCTTATAAGAAACGAACAACGATGTTTCCTTTATATTTCTAAAGATCATACAGCGACCTTTATTTCTCGGTACTCAAAGGCTACGTTCACACTGCAGGCAAATGTGGGCCAAATCCAGTTTTTTTTTTGTGACTCAGATCTGTTTTTCTCATGACAGTGTGAACAGTGCAAACCACGTGGAATCTGATCTTTTCAATTCTGATGTCTGCCACTTCCATGTGGTACTAAATTCGATATAGATCAGATGTGTTGCAACTGGACCGCAGTGTGAACAGTCATCGGAGTTCATGCAACTTTTGCGTCACTCCAGATCAAGATTTGTCACGGTTCTGCGCTCGTGGGAGTCACTTTAAAGATTTTACATACCGAAACTGTCAAGACAGTTGCGAACAGTATTCAGTGGAAGTGATATGTCAGAACTCACAAGTATTACAGTGACAACTCCATATACAGCAAAATGAGAGCTCGTATCGTAAAGGTTGCAAAACACTGCTCTTTTCTGTCACATTCTTGTCTCAGGTTTTCATATTGCCTGCACATAATTTGCTGGCTTCTATGGCAGATCACACTACAAATAAACGGATAACCGCTTACTTTATATACTCCGTGTTTACTTCTGTGTAACAGTGCACTATGCAAGTGTTGCCAAGTCCACAGTTTTCCTGCAGAATTGGGATTCTTTTCCACTGATGCTGTGGGTTTAAGCGACCACTAATGCGATTGGGCAGATTTCGTTGTGAAAAACTGGCAACCCTGTTTGTACTGTTCTTTTGTGTATGTGGGTCAGTTCATGACCTATTCACACTGGAAATCTGATATTGGCATATTTAAAACAAAAATGCGAACAGTTATAGACCCCTGGAACACGATTGGACTAGTTTTAAGAAGCAATTGGGCAGATTTTGTTGTGAACACCTGGCAGCCCTGTTCCTACTGTTCCATAGTGTTCACACTAGAAATCTGATATTGGCCGCATTTTAAAACTTTAGGTACTAAGGCTCGCAGTGTGAACGTAGCCAAAAATACACTGTTAAGGTGTTGTCACCTAATTAATTAGGTGTAATCGTAATTTTGCAGTTTAAAAAAGGCATTTTAATAGTGTATGCAATGAAGCACAGCTTACACTTAAGTCTTAAATCCTTCTGAAACCATTTCCCGAATGCATGGATTCACATTGAAATTGACAGACTTCACCTATGATAATTTGCCAAACAGCAGTAAATGTGACTACATCTTTGCACTTTATAAAATATAAAAATTGTGCTGGAGCAAAATAAGCACTAGAAAGTCTCATGGTTTATTCATTAGCAGAGTTTGCAGTTGTGACATGTCTGTATTCTGTGTTTGCCAAAGGCATCAACCTTTTGGCCATCAAATGTTCTTTTCTCTTGCAGTATCTCTGTCTCTTCGTAGGCCTCCACCGGCGCGGTGCAAGCCTATTGTAATCTCAAGTGAACTAAAACTGAAAGGGGATACCAGTGGAGTAACATAATGTTACCTTAAGTTACTACTTGTTTGTATTTTTTATTTTTTAATTTATACATTATGTAGTAATGTAATTTTATATATGTAAATGTAATTTTATACATGTACACTTGTAGACTTGTATCTTTAATGTAATTTAAAGACTGGCAATTTCTAGCTGCTCTGTAGACATTGACATTGTGCAGTTTTGTGCAACTAAGCCTTGCTGTTTCATTGGCATGTGCTACCTTTTTCTGGGTTTGGTTGTAGCGCTTAAGATTTTCCTAAACAATGACACTGAGCACATTTTGATCTTGTTTAATTTGAATTAATTCTGTTTGAATTCTTTGTTTCTGAATTGTGTGGAAAAACACAGTAGGCTATAACATTTGTCTTTTGCATTGCAGGTCTTCCTGTGGGACATGGATAAGTACACTCTGATCCGTAAGCTGGAGGGCCATCATAACGACGTGGTGTCCTGCGAGTTCTCTCCCGACGGGGCCTTGCTGGCCACAGCCTCCTACGACACCCGTGTCATAGTGTGGGACCCTCACACAGCCACCGTTCTGCTTGAGCTGGGGTATGTTGACTTGTTTCTTTTTTTCCTTTTCCTATTCATTCCTCTCTTTCTATGTTGTTTAACTGATCTCTTATCTTTCCTTCAGGCATCTCTTCCCTCCTCCCTCACCCATATTTGCAGGAGGAGCAAATGATCGATGGGTTCGCTCTGTTGCCTTTTGTCACGACGGTCGGCACGTTGCCAGCGTCACTGATGACAGGTAAGATAATGCAAACACTCAGTTATTTGCTTTTCAAAACTCGACTGTTTTGCAGTTAGTAGCCTGCTTTAAGCATTAGGGTGATAGGAGCTCTGGAAGGAGTGTGTGATTTGTTACAGGGCCTCTTTCTGGGAGAGATCACATGCCTCTCATATGACGTCCATTAATCACTATGAGGCGCCCAGTTTGCCTTTGCCGCGCCTCCTGCCGATTCTGGGTGGAGGCGTATCTCTCTCGTACTGAAAGAATGAAAGCATTTGTGCTTTACAAAATGGCGGATGAGAGTTGCATTTACTGTGCATATGATTTATTGTGCAGTTACATACAAATTAAATGATAGGATCATTCTCACCAAGGCTATTTAAATAAAGTAATTTAAAAGCTCTGTTTTAACATTTTAAAATGTTAAAACTTTAGTAACATTATAAATGGCTTTATCGTCACTTTTTATCAGTTTAGTGTGTCCTTGCTGAATAAAAGTTTTAAAGATTACTTAAAATGTTCAACGGTACTTTATAAAATCATTATTTAAGTAGTTATTTTATGCAAATTTCATACTTTGTTTCACCTTTGTTTGCTTTAAAAATGACGCAAGACACTGGAAACCACGGTGGTTGAAAACAAAAATAAAACAATCAACGTGTATTTGAGTTGTTGACGTGATATGGCATTTTCACTGTCCCACAAGATAAAAACGAATAAAATTAATACTGTCGTTATTTAAAATGCAGTAAATCCTTTTCTATGTCCTACATGGAGCTGTTGTTATAAAAGCTGCAATGTTATTTGACCCTTTTTTTTTTTTTTTTTTTTTTTTTTTTTTAAGCCAAATCTCAAAATTGTCTCATGGTGTGACTGTCTCAAGCATGGTTCAATAAATTACAACTTTTAAAAAGAAACGCATAAAAATGTTAATAAATACCTCTGGCATAATTGTACAAGTGTCTATTTTAGTAAATGGCAATCCTTTTTTCATCCATCTATTTATGAAAGTGTAGGATACATTTTATCTCTGAAAGCCATGTCCTCTGGTGTGACACCATATCCTGATTTTAAATCCGCCAATTCCAAAGAAAACTTAAAGTCCCCTGTAAAGCCCATGATGTGCACATGGTACGTTTTTGTCTCAAAATTGTTCAAATTGATACTACTTTGGATAATTTTTTTTTGGAAACACTACAAAAGTGTTCATGTTTTTTTTTGTCCTTTGGTGTGACACCCCACGTTATATTTTTAAATTAAAACCTGCATGTTAAAACTACATAATCATGGAAAATTATGCAGATGTGTCTTGCTAACAGCTAATGACAGGTTAGCTTGGAATAGCAAGGTCATTAACTGACACAAAAGGCTGAAACGTCCTATGGTGTGACAGATAATATTCACCGGTCTGACTCCTGTACTGTCACACCAGAGGACAAGATCTCTTTAAGAAGAATTTTAAATTAAATAAGATTTGTTTAACTCCTTTTTATTCTTTTTTTGATCATTGTCAGTGTTCTTAAATGCAATAATTACATTTCAACTATTTTCTGATGTTTTTGCAGAAAACTGGTACTATTATAAAGTGTCATGAAAATTAATATAAAAATTAGTATAAAATGTGATACTTCGCTACTTTTCTAATTAGTGGAAGAGAGAGAAAATTAACAGGAATCCACCAGAATGGAGGGGATCCTAAGAGAACGATGCAGAAAGTAAATACAAACAAAATGATGCCTTTAAAAGAGTAGCCATATAGTTGTAAAAAAAAATAATTCACGTCTTAGTGTATAGTTTAAATATCAATCATATTTAGCTGTGCTGCACATGCAGCAGGGGGGCTAGAAGAGTTTCAGTAACATACTGATTGACTAAGAGACTGATTTTTGTTGATAATTTTGTTTTGTTTAAAAAAACATATTGATGATGTTCGTATCAAAATTAAACAAATACTTTAACTACCATTTCTGTCCTTTAGTGTGACATACTGTCCTATGGTGTGACACATAAAAGAACCACAGATTTGTTTTTATCTCAAAATATCTTTAAAAAAACAGTTGAGTATTGCAGTAGGGGAGATATAAGTCTTAAAATGGTTCATTTTCTGCAGTTTTGAACAGATGACAGCAGTTTGTCTTGTCAAAGTTTGTCTTGAAATTGCCCAAGTCATGGGGAAAAATGTATGTTAATTATATTTAATATTTTAAAAAATAACACTGAAAATAAGTGTCTAACAATGAAGATAAATCTCTCTTGTGCTATTTATATATTATCAAGAGTTTTTTTTTTTTTTTTTTTTTTTTAAAGACTACACTACATAAATATATGCATTTCTTTAAAAAAAATGTTTTACAAAATAAGCATTTTACTGCCTATTTGTCAACTACCCATTTTTATTTTTCAGGCTGGTGCGTTTCTGGAGCATCGATGAGAAG
>JAHKKF010512598.1:0-13478 GCA_019740295.1 Labeo calbasu | reverse complement strand
TTTTCAGTATAATAGGATTTATTGATTTTTAGTTTATTTTTTATTGTTTAAAATGTTTATAATTTATAGTATTTTATAGTATTATTGTTACTATTGTTATTATTATTATTATTGTTATTATTATTATTATTATTATTATTATTATTATTAATTTAAAATAATTAACACTTTCTGTGCTCCCTTTAACCCTACCAGAATTATCATTATTATAAAAAAAAAACAAAAAAACATACACATAGTTAAACACAAGAAAATATGTTTCAGTTTCAGTTTTTTTTTTTTTTTTTTGACCAGGTCAAGAAATTGAGCCCTATCTGCCCACTTTAATGGAAACCATGTTGTCAGCCCTTAACAATGCAGAAAACCTTAAGCTCAAAGAGCTTGCTGTCAGTGCAATTGGAGCAATCGGTAACATCCTCCTTCCATTAACAGCATTTTCTAATGTTATAGTTATGCTCAGACTTACAAGATCTCTCTCTTTTTGTCAGCTAACGCAGCCAAGGAGATGCTAGTGCCTTACTTTCCTCCAATTATTGAAAGTCTGAAGGGGTTCCTGACAGACACAAGAGAGGAGATGAGGGCTCTGCAGACACAGGCACTAGGTAAAAGCAATGATCCAACATCGTTCCACACTTAATCATCCATCATGCATAAGGAGGCACGCAGCCTAACCTAATCAAATCACTTGTCTTTCTCTGGATCTCTCTTATAGACACACTTTCTGTGCTCGCCCGTACTGTTGGGAAGGAAGTATTTAGTCCGTTGGCAGCGGAGTGTGTGCAGTTAGGTTTAAACCTCACCGATGCAGTGGATGATCCAGATCTACGGCGCTGCACGTATGACCTAACATAAATACATATGCAAAGACAGTAATAAAAGGGGGAAAACCATTTATGGCCATTTATAGAAAGTCATGAAAAAATCAACACAAAGTCCTGCTTTTCAGTTAAGAGCCTTTTTTATTTTTATTTTTATATTGTATATTTCACTACCAGTCAAAAGTTTTTAAAAGACTTTTTTTTTTTCCCAAATAATTCTCTTCTGCTTACCAAACCTGCATTTATTTGATCCAAAATACAGCAAAAGCGGTAATATTGTGAAATATTTTTACTATTTTAAAGAATCTCTTTTTATTTGAATATTTTTAAAAATGTAATTTATTCATGTGATTAAAGCTAAATTTTCAGCATTATTACCTCAGTCTTCAGTGTCACATGATCCTTCAGAAATCATTCTAATATGCTGTTTTGCTGTTTAATGAACATTTTTTTTGAGTTTTTATTTTTAGTTGAGTACATTTTGTAGGATTCCTTGATGAATAGAAAGATCCAAAGATCAGCATTTATCTGAAATAAAAGCTTTTTGGAATCATTAATTTTGGGGGAAATAAATTATAGAAATTAATTCTTTTTTTTTAAACTTTTTATTTATTAAATGATGATAAAGACATTTATAATGTTACAAAGATTTCTGTTTCAGATAAATCCTGTTCAGCATATATATATATATATATATATATATATATATATATATTTTTTTTTTTGAGCAGCAAATCAGAATATTAAAATGATTTCTGAAGGATCATGTGACTGGAGTAATGATGCTAAAAGTTCAGCTTTGAAATAATAGGAATAAATTACTTTTTAAAATATATTCAAATAGAAAACTGTTATTTTAAACAGTAAACATTTTTCAAAATGTTCCTGTTTTTGCTGTATTTTGGATCAAATAAATGCTTGGTGAGCAGAAGAGACTTTAAGCATTAAACATTAAAATACATTTGACTGGTAGTGTATATATTTAATAAGTTTTATTTATTTATTTATTACTTTTATTTATTTACTTATTTATAACACTTAATTATTTGTTTTTATTGTATTTCCTAAGTTTTTGTTTATTATTTTTAAAACTTTAATTTTAAGTTTAATTAAATTATGACATTGGTGACCAATTATTTTGATGATGGTGATTTATTGTTACTAGTTTTAATTATTTATTTATTTATTTTTTAAAGCAGGTTTCGAGTTTATATGATGATACCATTTTTGTCAGATTACTCGCATTACCTTATTGTGTTTTTTTTTTTTTTTTTTTTTTTTTTTTTAATCCTCCCCTCACTGGTTTTAATATTTCATTTATATCTTAAATCTTTAAGTTTTAAGTTTTGGTCTCTCCCCACGTTACCTATATAGAAAACAGCTTGTCTGCATACTGATGCATGTAAAGTTTTTAAATATTGAGGCTGAATTTTAAACAGATTGCACACTTTTTCCAGGTATAGCTTATTCTCTGCTGTATCTGAAGTGAGTCCTGACTGTCTGGCTCCTCACCTCACTCCCATCACCACTGTGATGCTGCTGTCACTTAGATCCACAGAGGGTGTGACGGTGAGTGAGGACTTTTCTCTCATATCATCTGCACACCAGCAAACTGTAAAAGTATTATAATATTCTTGTCTACTTCACAGGCTCATTTAGACGAAGATAAACAGTTTGTGCTCCTGGATGATGATGATGCTGATGATGAAGGTGAAGAGGGCGATGCTGTTTTGGGTGAAGAGGGAGAGACTGAAGTTGATGACAGAGATGTTGCAGGGTATGGATCTGTCTCTCTCTTTCATCTGTCTCTTTAGTTTTCTCTTATGTAAGAGCACTAATCAGGATTCTGTCCGTTCTCACAGATTCAGTGTGGAAAATGCTTACATAGATGAGAAAGAAGATGCTTGTGATTCTTTGGGTGAAATCGCCTTCAACACAGGGTAATGAGGCATGTTTTACATATTGCACAAACACTCACACATTTGCATTTACAAACTAGAGGCTTGTGTTGGGTGTAGATACGTTACAGTGCCAAAGAAAATTCAGCTTTGCCATCACAGGAATAAATTACAATTTAAGATGTATTAAAATGGAAAAAATGTTTTAAGTCATAGTAATATTTCACAATGTTACGGTTATTACTGTATTTAAATGCAGCCTTGGTGAGTGTAAGAAAAAAATCTTACCAACCTCAAATTTTTGAACAGAAGTATTATACTCTGTTTCTTTGGCTGATTTGACTGCATTAAAAAAAGCATTTACAAGAAAGATCCACGTCCGTAACTGTGTTTTTTTTTGTGCATGATATAATGTTGGGTTGGTAGTTTTTGATATTATTCGTTATTATTTTCCCCCCTGCTTGTATCACCTTAGTTATTTTTCCAGAAAAGACAGACATAAATTAAAGGATTAGTTTGTTTCTGAAATAAAAATTCCTGGTAATTTACTCACCCCTATTGTCATCCAAGATGTTCATGTCTTTCTTTCTTCAGTCAAAAAACAAAATTGTGGTTTTGAGGAAAACATTCCAGGATTTTTCACCATATAGTGGACTAATAGGGATCAACAGGTTGAAGATCCAAATTGCAGTTTCAAAAGACATGAACATCTTGGATGATGCAGGGATGAGTAACTTACTAGGAAATTTTAATTCTGAAGTGAACTAATTCTTTAATAAACTGGCTAATATGTGCAGTTAACGAAATGTTTGTCTTATTTTTCTGTCTCTCAGAGTGGCGTTCCAGCCCTTCCTAGAATCCAGCTTTCAGCAGGTGTATGAGCTCCGTGATGTGAGTGACTGTTTCCATGTGTTGTTTCATTAGTGCTTGTGTATAATGCTGATGATGTGTTACTGATGCTTGTGCTCTTTTGTGAATATGCAACCATCAGTTCCCACATGAGGATGTGAGGAGAGCTGCCTTTGGTGCCATGGGCCAGTTCTGCCGAGCTCAGCACAAAGTGTGGAAAGAAAACCCAACGGAGGCCAACAACCAGGGTACATTCACACTATCTGTACACAATAGGTCTGGGTGTATGACAGCATACTGTGTGACGATAGTAACGAGTCAGCAACTATAGTTTGCACTTCACTTTGCAACTGTTGCACATCCAGTATTATTAGCTTAATCGATTTAGAACGCAAGCTAGAAATGTTACTTTTCAGGAATTTTCATAAATAATTGTGATTAGAAATTAAGTCAATTAATTAAGTATTTTGGATCGTTTCCACCAAGCGGCTTGAATCAGTACAGTACAGTATGGTTTGATTCGGGACGGAACACCCTGTTTCAGCTTGCGCCAGCAGTACCCTTACTTGATAGGCATGGTGCATGTCGGAATCTAGCGATCAACGATAGCCAACAATAGCATGACAATAGCCGTTTTTCAATATTGACATAAAGCACAACTCTGCCTCTTTGTTAAATGTTAGTTTTAATGAACAATAATAGCCATTATAAAAGTATAAGTACAAAGTATAAGAGGCTTATATAAGAGGAAATAAAGACAAAAGAAAACAATTCAAACGTATGCTACAAAGTCAGTGCTGTACTACAGTGAAGTTTAAAATAAATATATAAAGTTAAACATAACTTTGTGCTCAGCCAAAATGATATGACCTGGAACAAATAATAGATTCATGAGACCAATGATTGCCTGTTAGATATACCCAAAACAAATTGTATCTCATATTTTATCACTACAGAGACATCAGAGCCAGCGGCAAATGAAGGACTACCCGAGCTAAGGCTGCTCTAGGCAGGTTACGTGAGCACTGAGGTCCCAGTGATAGCCTGGAGCTCACATCTCTGAAATTGGCAATTTTCAAAAAAATCTATTTTTAAGTAGGCGCTATCTTTATAAATAAACCACAGGTCTGAGTTTTAAACAACTACATTCTCACCTGAAAAACTCTTAAAACTACATTTCATGACACAATAACAGTAACATTTGAATATTATGCAAGTTTTTGGGAAATTACGTTTCACAAGTCCACAAGAACAGACAAGAACGCATATTAAGAAGCGGCTATTGTCTGTGTGAAAATATAAAATTTTAAAATACACTTTTTTTTTTTTTTGCGCACTCTGATGTAAATAAGTCCAACACACAAACAGCATAGCGGAACGAGTGAAGGAGACTCTTTATCCCCTTGTAGCATGCACAAGTGACGGTTCTAGTTAACCAATCAATGTTAACATTCACAACTTCTGACAATTGAAACGGAAGTAAATGCATACCATACTGTATGAAACGAGCCATTAATGTTAATACTACAAAACAAAAAAAACATGTTTTTTATAATTATAATGAAGTTATGCAATACTGTTCAAAGGTACGGGGTAACTAAAGACTTAAGTAACGGCTTAGTGCAGCTTAGTTTTACAAAAAAAACATGTTAACCAACCCCAAACTTCAGAACAATAATGGTAATGTTCTAATTTTAATAATTATATAATATTAATTATTATTATTTAAATAAGTGTGAGTACTGGTATTCTGGTATGATACCTTTTAATGAACCATGTCTAGTATAACTTTACTAACAGATAATGTATTTGAAAAAATACAGATATTACCATTTCTTCATTAAAGGATAAGTTCACTTCCAGAGCAAAAATTTACAGATAATTTACTGACTCCCTTGTCATCCAAGATGTTTGTGTCTTTCATTCTTCAGAATTGAAATTGTTTCTTGAGGGAAAACATGCCAGAATTTTTCTCCATATAGTGGACTTTTATGGTACCTATGAGTTCAAACTTCCAAAATGCAGTTTAAATGCAGCTTCAAAGGGCTCTAAATGATCCCAGCCGAGGAAGAAGTGTCTTATCTAGCAAAACGATTGGTCATTTTCCAAAAAAAAAAAGGTACGATTTATATACTTTTTAATCTCAAACGCTCATCTTGTCTATTCTGTGATGCGAATGCGAACTCTCTGTAATCCGGGTCAATACAGTTAGGGTATGTCGAAAAACTTCCATCTCATTTTCTCCTCCAACTTCAAAATCATCTTACTCACTGTTTTACCTTTCTTTCTTTATGACATTATAATTTCTTTATGACATTATGAGAAACATCATTTCTTTATGACTGAAGAAAGAAAGACATGAACATCTTGTATGACAAGTAAATTTTTGTTCTGGAAGTGAACATATTTGTAAAATATTTCAGACATATTGCTTGACTATCATTGAAATTAAATATGTTATGGTTTGTCAATTAAGTTCTAAAAAGGAGAAAAAGTCAAATGAGATCGATTTACTAGACTATTTGCATAACCATATGGTAATGCTTATTTTTAATTTAAGAAACATGAGTTGAAATTCCAGAACAAAATAACTATTTTGTTATGAACGTACTGTTACCATTACAAGATTTTGCTCAAACCACTCACCTCTACTTCTAGTCTGCATCTCTCTGATTTTTCCATACACTCTCTTTTATATTCGCATCACTCTCTCTGCTTCCTTTCATCTATTCTCTGTCTCATTATTGACGTCTCCCAGAAAGAATTAAGAGCTTCATTTGACAAGAAAATTAACTTTTAACTCTGCTTTCATTGATGCCTCACGGCCCTTGTCATTCAGTCATTCATTCATTCACTCCTTATCGTTTCCTTTCCACCCACTTCTTTAGTTAAATGAGCTGCAATCACTGTGAAGGTTAAAGGACTTGTGATTTTTAATTACCCTGAATCCTTTGATCAACTCTTGCCTATCTCTCTTTATATCTCTCCAGCTCTGCATAAGCTGTTGCAGGTGGTTTTGCCTTGTTTTCTGGAGGCGGTGAGACAGGACCGTGAGAGACAAGTGGTGATGGCCATACTGGAGTCCATGAATGCTGTCATCAAATCCTGCCAGGGGGAGGCGCTGAAGGCTCCAGGGATACTGGCCGAAATAAGTAACACCATCAAAGATGTACTGAAGAAAAAGGTCAGGATTTAATTTATAACACCATAAAAAGCTGTAAATTCCTTGTAAAGTTTTATTCTGGAAAAGCTGAGATAACATCATTTTTAAATAATTAAGTCATTTTGTGTTGTAAAAACCAAAAAATTATAGGCAAAGGGAGTATAAAGCAGTTTAAATAGATGGTTTACCCAGAGGTTAAAATTCTGCCATCATTTACTCACTCATATGTTTAGACAAAAAGAAGATATTTTGAAAAATGTGGTTGTCTGAATATTTTTCCTTACAACTGAGGTCAGTGGGTTCCACCAACTATTTGGTTACCCTCTTTAAAATATATTCCATGTTCAACAGAAGAAAATCCGAATTTCAATTTAAGGGTGAACTGTCTCTTTAAAGACTGCACACAGTTATCCTCTCAAAATCCTTTTAAGCCAAGCACAAGGCTTATGCTGTGTCAAGAAAATTGGTGTTAAGTAATCAAATGAATTCAAGCAGCAGCTTATTCTCACTTCTTCTAGGTGTTACATAAGTCTGCAGTCATAAGGGGGTGGATGGTTGTTTCTTATGCTTGTGATCTTATTTTCTCTTTCTGTCTCACTCAGACCGTGTGTCAGGATGTAGGTGGGGATGAAGCAGACGATGATGAGCAGCAGGTGTTTAAGATGATTTCACAGTTTTTATGATTTAGTCTCAGTTCACTGTCAGCAATGACACAATTAACCTAAAAAGTAACTGTGACTGAGTGGAATAATTGAGTGTTTGTGTCTCAGGCGGAGTTTGATGCCATGCTGCAGGAGTTTGCTGGTGAGGGGATTCCTGTTTTAGCCTCAGCTGTACCAGCTGAAACTTTCTACCCTCACCTCAATGACTTGCTGCCCCTCATCATGAGCAAAACTGTGAGTCTCTTATTCTCTCATTCAGTGTTCACTAATGAAGGGTGTATTTTAACACATAGTTGAAATCAAAAGTTTACATACACCTTGCAGAATCTGCAGAATGTTTTAATTATTTTACCAAAATAAGAAAGATTATACAAAAAGCGTTTACATATCGTCCACAAGAGAAAATAATAGTTGAATTTATAAAAATGACCCTGTTCAAAAGTTTACATATACTTGATTTTCAATACTGTTTTGTTACCTGAATGATCCACAGCTGTTTTTTTTTTTGTTTGTTTAGTGATACTTGTTCATGAGTCCCTTGTTTGTCCTGAACTGCCCACTGTTTTTCAGAAAAGTAATTAAGCTCCCACAGATTCTTAGATTGATTGATTTATTTATTTATTTTCAGCCTTTTTGTGTTTTTGAACCCTTTCCAACAATGACTATGATTTTGAGATCCTTTTTTTCACCCTGAGGACAACTGAGGGACCTCAACGCCCACTGATGCCCACAAAAGGTTCAAACGCCCACTGATGCTCCAGAAAGAAAATAGATGCATTAAGAGCCGAAAACATTTTGAATTCGAAGATCAGGGTAAATTTAACTTTATTTTGTCTTCTGGGCTTCTGAAGGGCAGGACAAAATGAAAAATTATGATATTTAGGCAAAATAAGAAAAAATTTACACATCCTCATTCAGTTCAAAAGTTTACACCCCTGGCTCTTAGGGGTGTAACGGTACACAGATGTCACGGTTTGGTACGCTCCTCGGTTTGACAGTCACGTTTCGATGCAATTTCAATACAACAGAAAATCTACTATGCTAGGTTTCTTTTCATTTATTTCAAACAGACAGTAGTTCAAATTACAATTTTTTTCCACCTACATGTAAAAAAAAAATAATTATATCAAATTAATGTCTCATATAGGCTATAAAATCCTAATACATACAAGGAATAAATTCTTGAAATATGTTTCATTTAGTTTCAGTTCAGTTTTGTGACAGAAAGGAAACTCAAATGGCAGAAAGCGACAACCTGTTAGTTTTTTGTTTTTGTTTAAGTTGATTTTGCTGGTATGAGGAAAGTTGAAGTAATCGGCGCACACAAACACAAAACATGTCAGTTCCAGGCTTTGGTACTTTATCAAAATACAGTGAAACAAGCATCAAGCGCCCGCCTCACTGTGTCACCGTTAAAACGCGACTGAAGTACAAAGTCCATAAATTACAAAGTAAATAATAGTTTAGCATTTGGATGCGTCGCAAATATGGAAATATTATAGAATATTTGGATTTGTGCCGAATGAGAGAGGTAGGATACAAAAGCACAAAGCTCCATTTTGCAGACAGTTGAGTGTGCAAGCCTTTAAAGTAACGTCATACTTTTTTGTCAGTGAGAGACGCGTTCAGAATCAGCACATGGTCACTGTCTAGTGGGCTTTGTTTTCAAGTGCGCAACTCCTGGCATTCGCACTCCTTCTGTTGGCGGTTAACAGAGTTGCATTACTGCGGGCGCCCCCTTCTGGATTGAGGGTGAATTGCCTGTATTCGTCGTAAGGCACCGAACCGAGATGCCCGTACCGTGACGGTTCGGTACGAATACGTGTATCGTTACACCACTACTGGCTCTTAATGCATAGTTTTTCCCTCTGGAGCATCAGTGCGCGTTTGAACTTTCTGTAATAGTTGCATATGAGTCCCTCAGTTGTCCTCAGTGTGAAAAGATGGATTTCAAAATCATGCAGTCACTGTTGGAAAGGGTTCAAATATGCATAAGATTCTGAAAAACCAAAGAATTTGTGGGAGCTGAAGGATGTTTCTGAAGAACGGCAGGCAGTTTAACTGTTCAGAACAAAGAAAGGGACTCATGAACAAAAAACAAAACAAAAACAAAACAAAAAACAAAAACACAACAAACAAACACAAAAAGAAACAGCTGTGGATCATTCAGGTAACAACACAGTATTAAGAATCAAGTGTATGTAAACTTTTGAATTGGGTCATTTTTATAAATTCAAAATATCTTCTTCAGTTCAGTACGAAATAAAAAACAACATGCATTTTGTATGATCTCTCTTATTTTGGTAAAATAATTACAATTTTGCAGATTCTGTAAATGTAGACTTTTGACTTCAACTGTAAAGGCCTGTTCACATCAAGAGCATAATGAATCACCAGTTTTTTGAACAGTAGTGTATCCATATTTTTAGGTATATTAGTATTTTCCTGAATTGTTTTTTTTTTAATCGTTAATTATCATCATATTGTCCGCAATGGTAAAATCAAAGTAATTTTTAATAAATCAAATGTATTGCCATTGTTGCCTTGTATTTCATGAGCTTTTCAAGCTTTTCCAATGATTACTCTCTGCTGCCTTTTAGAAATCCTCATGCACGGAGGCAGACCGCTCCTTCTCCATTGGTACGATTGGAGAAACATTGCATTCATTGGCAAGTGTGGCTGGAGGCAGGGTGGTTGCTGGCCGGCTGTCCAATAGGCTGCTGCCAGTGCTTGTGGCCGGAGTGAAGGACAGTGATGCAGAGGTGCGCAATAACAGTGTGTTTGCACTGGGAGTTCTGGCACAGGCCGCTGGACCCATCATTGCCTCGTATCCTTCATAGATCCCTGTGCATGTGAACATGTTCTCTGATCTCCTTGACACTGTGAACCTTAACCGCTATGCTTCAGTGATTACCCAATGATGCTTTCTCTCTTCTCCAACCTACTTTCTAAAGAATCTGACCTAAGAGTGATTGACAACCTCTGTGCTGCCCTGTGCAGGATGATCATGAGCCACATCGAGGGGGTTCCACTCGAGCAGGTTACTATGGTCTTCATCTTTGAAGAATAGTTAAGCAAAAAAGGAAAATTAGATAAAAATGTACCCACTCTCAGGCCATTCAATATGTAGATGGGTTTGTTTCTTCATAGGAACAGCAAGAGAAATGTAGCATTACATAACTTGCTCACTAATGGAGCTTTGCAGTGAATGGGTGCCATCAGAATCTAAACAACATGACTCCACAACTAAATTAGTGTTTTGTGAAGTTAAAAGCTGCATGTTTGTAAGAAACATGATTTTTGGCATATTAACATTAAACCCTTGCTTCTGACCAAAATCCATAATAACTCTTCCTGTAGTGAAAAAGTCCATCCCCTGTTTACCTCTCACATCAAAATTCACTCACATATGGGACCACAGAACCAGTCATAAGTAGCACGGGTATATTTGTAGCAATAGCCAACAATACCCTTCAATCAAAATAATTGATTTTTCTTTTATGCCAAAAATCATTAGGATAATATTTAAAGATCATGTTCCATGAAGATATTTTGTAAATTTCCTTCTGTAAATATATAAAAACTAATTTTTTTATTAGCAAAATTCATCACTAAGAACTTAATTTGGACAACCTTAATTGTAATTGTTACTTTATCTTAAAGTCAAAATTACGAGATATAAACTCACAATTACGAGTTATATAAGGCATGAAAAATCAGAAATGCAATATCTGAACTGACAATTGTGATTATTTTTTTAAATGTATTTTTTTTTCGCTCTCAGAATTCTGACTTTAAAACACCAAAATTACGAGTTCATAGCTTACAATTCTGAGAAAAACGTCAAAATTAAGAGTGTATCACGCATGAGAAAAAAGAATGGTGAGTTTATATCTCGCAATTCTGACTTTCTCACAACTGTGAAAAAGTCAGAATTGTGAGTTTATAGCTTACAATTCTGAGAAAAATATCAAAATTGAGAGTTTGTATCACGCAGTTATGAAAAAATAAAGTCAGAATTGCCAAAATGTCGCAATAACCTTTTTTTTTTTTTTTTTTTATTTTGTATTCAGTGGTGGAAACTGGCTTCCATATGTTAGTTACCTGGATTATTGTGATTGTTTTTATCATCTGTTTTACCTCTCATTTTGACAGCATCCATTCATTGCAGAGGATAATTTGTTGAACAAGTTAAGTAATGAAGAAACAAGTCTTGAATGGCCTGAGGGTGTGTGTACATTTTCAGCAAATTTTCATTTCATTTTTGGGTGAACTATTCCTTTAAGGACCAATTTCGCATTATTTTTAAGTTCATTGCTTGGGGGGGTAAAAAGGAGTTTAAAATAGCAGAGCAGTGTTGTACTGTGCTGGACGCTTACATCTCAATAACAAAATAAACACATAGTAAAACTCACAGCAGTGAGAAAACAGAAGTTAAGAAAGCATCTGGCTTTCTGGTCACACCAGTTCATTCTTCAATTTCATATGAAGTATATTAGAGCCTTTACTATCTGTATTATAAAATGTACACTGCATTTATTAACGATGGTTAATAAACCTTTTCCCTTTTCCCCCAGGTGTTTCCAGCTCTGGTGGCTCGTCTTCCTCTAAAGGAGGACATGGAGGAGAACAAAACCATCTACAGCTGCCTGACCTTCCTCTACTCGCACAACCCTGTGCTGGTACAAGCTAATTTTCACTCCCAGCATGCTTAGCTCTCAGCTCTTTATTGAATTGTGTCCTATCAGTCCTACCACTGTTTTATTTCTCACTCCAGGTTGTTAGTCATCTCAAGCCAATAATAGCTGCTGCTGCTCATCTGTTGGGCATGAAGGATGTTGATAATGGTAAGAGTGTTTATTTGACTGATATGTTTTTATTTTATTTAACAAATGATGATAATTTTTATATTCACGTATATTTATTCTTTTTAGAAACACAAAACACCCTTCTCATGCTGCTCAGAGGTCTAGCACAGCAGCACGCCCCGGAATTTGAGAGTGCGGTAATGTCACTTCCTGATGAACAGAGAAACAAAATGACCATGGCTGTCACTCAATCATAGCATGGGATCTCTTATCCTAAGTATCCCCTTTCACAAGGCCTTCCACTCTTGTGAAAGCCAGCCGATTGATAATAGATTTTTTATTATATTAGAAGTGGGCTGATTCAGTTAGCTGAGTATGCTCTCCGCTTTCTGTACTGCAGCAGAGACGTTGAGACTGTTTTCTCTTAATTTATTGCAATGTCCACTTATTGCTTCTTGTCACTTTTACTTTGTTTTACTTTGTGGTCTTTTTCATTTATAGTTTTTTTCTGTATGTCTCAATGAATCTTCTGCTTTCCCATCTGTATTGAATATTCCATGAAATTCTGGCTTAATATTTGAGTGTGAAGCTTTGAATTGCCCTTGCAGTGAAAGAAATATATTTCTATGAATTGTTCATTGTCGTTTCTGTATTTCTGTTACGCATGTTCTGGCATTTCTGCCATATGCCATGAATACGTTAAACATATCCAGAATTCGTTTAAGAATCAGGGATCGCACAAGGTGCTTAAAGTACTTGAATTTGTCTTTTTTAAATTTAAGGCCTGGAAATCCCCTGAAAATAGCTATATTCCTGATGAGGTATCGGAAATGTGCTTGAATTATTGAAAGACAGTGTATATAAATAAATGTTTAATTTTGTCAATAAGCACATATTTTTTCATGCAATTCAAAAGACATCCTTTTTTTAGCTTATTCATTGTCCAAAGACGATTAAGCTAAGCAAGTAATAGTTTTGACAGTGTCGTGTAAACATGGCTGAAGATGCTGGAACCACTCCAATTGATTCAAACTCATGACTTTGATCATTCATTTCAAGCTATTCACTAGCAAAAACCTGATTAAATTAAAAGAGCCATTCGTTTTTTAATTTTAACATCACTTGTAATGATTTTAAAAAGCGCATAGAGATGGGTGAAACGGTTAAAATTCAATGCAAATCATTTGATTTAGATTGGAATTTCATGTATTGCGAGTCATTCAATTCAGATTGGAACTTCGGAGCGGGTTTGCGACTCTTTTGCTTTAGTGGTTTCGCAA
>JAHKKF010512595.1:0-11954 GCA_019740295.1 Labeo calbasu | reverse complement strand
CACAGTAGCCTTTTAAACACAAATAAACCATGATGGCTCTTGTTGATTGTGGTTTAGTTAAAACTGGCAAGCATAACAAGTCTTCGGTCACTGTAATATTACTTTGGTTAAAAATAGCGGACACCAAATGTGCGAGAAGCCAGATCATTGCTGTGTTTATTAAAGTGTCAATCATTGCATTTTTTAGAGTGAGTTCTGACCCGTGCACATATAAAATGATAATTTAGGGTATTCACTGGCATATTTAAATGCACTTTTTACTCCTGAACCTTTACAGCGTGTATGTGGCCTGAGGGAAAAATGCTTCATTCCTTGATAGCAGGTCTCATGGATTGGGATGAACTTGCAGAAAAATAGCACAACATGCAGCGTAGACGTTTTAAACACAGGTCAAGAGTGATAAGTACAATCAGCGTATGCCAGAAAAGATAATGACAAAAAATGTCAGAAGACCCGTTGGAATGAGGGAGAAGCGAGTGACACGGAGGGCAGGTCCACTGAGGGAGATTAATAGAGCGGCAAGACCCACACACACTTCATACGGCACAAGAAAGCAAATGGGACTCAAAGCGCATTTACATGCTGCTAAAGTGTAGGAGAAACCGCATTACAGCCGCTCCGTCTGATACAGGCAGAATAGCAATATGCTATGCTAATCTTTCTGCTGTTGTGATGGATTGTTCCGGTTATTGTCACGATCCTGATGATATGACCGGATGATGAACAGTGAACACAGAGATTTGAAGGTGCATGAATTTGTTTGTGTTACAGCAGAAATTGCAGACCTCATGAATTCAGTTTGAGTTTACATTCTGGTGTTGTTCTATAGTTCTAAATTTGCTTACAAAGTTTGCATTTATACATACAAACACATTTAAAATGTCTTTCTCTTTCAGGAAAAACTGACCAAAGTACGCTTGTGAAAAAAAGATGTGCGGAATTGCATGTGCATTGTCCCTTCTAAAATAAAAAGGCCACTTAAGGGTACTTCAAGACACTTAAGTGTATTTACAAACAAACACTTAAGTTTATTTTAAAATAGCACACTTTGTAATAATGTCAAACTAATAGTTTTACTTTAAAGTCCACCTTTTGTTGTAATTTAAGTACACTTAAATTATTTTGCAACATCATCATTACAAATGTGTAACTGCATGTGTAAATAAATGTGTAATGTGTAACATTAAAGTATATTTTAGTTTATCACGAATACTTGTCATTACATTCAGCAGTACTTTAACCATATTTCAAAGACAACAGATGCAATTATGAAACTACTTATAAAGATGTACTTAAGTCCTACTTAAGTATGTTAAAAAAAAGAACGCAAATGTTCATGTAAATGCATTTAATATAAATTTAATCTATAATACATTTTCATTTAATTGCTATAATACATTTTCATTTAATTGCAATTAACATGTAGCTCTTCTAAAACTTCACACTTAAGTATATTCTTTAAAGTATTATTTCCGCAATGTCCTACTTAAGCGGGTCAAAAGGCACTTTAAAGTTTAGCTACTGTAATTGCATTTAATATAAATGTGACCTATAAATCAAAATATCAAAATTAATTTGATAAGAATTACCATGAAATTAAGTTACATTACATTAAGTTCACACTTAAGTATGTTCTTTTATCCTTGTCAGTATATTATTTACATAATAAGTACTTATTTAAAAAGTATACAAAATTGTGCTTCTTATGACTCATCCTGCAATCAGACGCTCTCTAGAATAAATTGTACTTGCAACTGACTAGAAAGTCAAATAATGGTTCTTAGCTGTACTTTAGCCATACTAAAAGACAACAGAAGTAATCATAAAATTACATATAAATATGTACTGAAGTCCTACTTAAGTAGGTTTAAAAAAAGAACTCAAAAGTTCAGCTAAATGCATTTAATATAAATTTCAACTTTAATACATTTTAATTTAATTGCAGTTAACATGTAGTTCTTCTAAAACTTCACACTTAAATATATTCTTTTAAAGTATTATTTCCGCAATGTCCTACTTAAGTGGGTCAAAAAGCACTCTAAAGTTTAGCTACTGTAATTGCATTTAATATAAATGTAACCTATAAAATATCAAAATTTGATCAGAATTGCCATGAAATTAAGTTACATTACATTAAGTTCACACTTAAGTATATTCCTTTATTCTTTTAAGTATATTATTTCCATAATAAGTACTTATTTAAAAAGTATTCAAAAGTATGACTCATCCTGCACTAAAATATATCCGTCCAATCAGAACCTCTCTAGAATAAATTGTACTTGCAACTGACTAGAAAGTCAAATAATGGTTCTTAGCTGCAATGTAAACCAACATCTAATCTGCTAAAGCTGATAAGGCCTTAAATATTTCCCATTTCAAAGGGAAATACGTCAAGACATGGAAGAAAACTCTGCTTGTCCAGCATTTTCATGTGGCACTTACTAGCTAAAAGCTCAGCAGATTTACGCAGAATTAGAACATGTGCAATTCACAAAGTTCTGCACATGCTTCATCCTATTGTGTGTTTGCTTATTATTATTTTGCATTATATAGTTAAACTGAGAGATGCACATTTGACACTACATGTCAAAAACTGCCAAATGTTCTGAAAAGCAGAATCACGTCCTGATTTCCAAGAATATGTTGTTTGTAGAGCGACTCTGACCTCAGACTCAACTCAATATAGCGCAAACTCCTTCCACTATTAACAGCAGAATAATTGTCAATAACTGTCTCCGCCTAAAAACAGACAGTATGTGTTCCAGCATGCGGATGAGTGACATGAAAGGCAATCATTTTGAGAAATGTGTATCACTTCCTCTCTCCTCTCCGAACAGAGCGACCTCTGCTTCACCTCCCCCGTCACCTGAGCCAAGCGTGCCATCACGTCTGTGTCAATAAGGCAATTTGTTTTTCTATTGCCTTCCTTATCAAGGTTAAACTGAATAAATCAATCATTGTCCATGAGGCAAAAAGGGAGAGAGAGAGAGGAAAAACTTCCTGTCAGAAACTGGGGGTTATAAATAATACGCCAGCAGCAACCAAACACTGCCAATGCGAATTTTCAACACGCAAAAAGCCAATTAACAAGGAAGGAAACCTGAAACAAATGCCTTCTGAAGGTCCTTCCGCCAAATGTAAAACGAAGGGACACCCAGGATAATTTCAGCTGTCTCTGTCTTTAAATTACATGCTTTCTGCCCTTGACGGATAGATATTAATATTTTATAACGAAACATTGCCAGAGAATGGTGCTTTTCGTTCATTTTCTCCTCAGGAGGCAGAATTTGCAAATAAAAATGTCTATTTTGTGCAGGTCTGTAACTGTATCTTTATTCATTCAAAGATATCGTATGCCCAAGCGCTCTGATTTAAAAAAAAAAAAAAAGATAGTTCCAAGGCTGCATTTATTTGTTAAAATAGAGTAAAATATTGTGAAATATAATTTTAACGTAAAATAACAGTTTTGTATTTCAATATATTTTAAAATGTAATTTATTTCTCTGATGCAATACTGAATTTTCGAAATCATTACTCCAATCTTCAGTTTCACATGATCCTTTGATGAAGTTTTGCTGATGATTGATGATTTACCACAATACTTTTTTTTCTTTTTTTTTCAGGAATATCTGAGGAATAGTAAAAAAAAAACAAAAAAAAAAAAAACATTTGTTTCAAACAGAAATATTTTTAAACAGTACAAATGTTTTTCCTGTCACTTTTGATCAATTTAATTCATCCTTGCATTAATTTATTTGAAAATATTTTAATATAACATACATAAAAAAAATCTAAATTATATCTAAGTTGTAATAAAAATAATTATATATTATTCTACATATAACTATATATATTCAACATAAGTCAAGTATACTTGTGATCTTTATATTAGTATATATTTTATATATAATTTAAATATTTTATTTTTATTTTATTATTTGATCTTTTTTATGTTGTTCATTTTTCATAAATTATTAATGTGTTTACAGTGTAAATAAATAAATTCATTCATTCATTAAAATAAAATAAAAAATCATCATTGCTTAAGAAAAGTGTTAATTTATTTAGAAAAATTATTTTTAGAATATATTATATACTGTAATATATTCAATATTTTGTTTGGGGCCAGTATTTTTGAAAGAAACTAATACTTTTATTTTCAAAGATGCATTAAATATGATGAATATATGCATTATATATTAATATAACACATAAAAAAATCTAAATCATATTTAAGTTGTAATAAAAATAACTATATTCAACATAATTCAAGTATACTTGTGATCTTTATATTAGTATATCTTTTATATATAATTTAAATATTTTTATTTTTATTTTATTATTTTATCTTTTTATGTTGTTTAATTTTAATAAATGATTAATGTGTTTACAATGTAAATAAATTTATTCATTCATTCATTAAAATAAAATAAAAAATCATCCTTGCTTAAGAAAAGTGTTAATTTATTTGAAAAAAAATTACTTTTAGAATATATTATATAGTGTAATATATTCAATATTTTGTTTGGGGTCAGTATTTTTGAAAGAAACTAATACTTTTATTTTCAAAGACGCATTAAATTGATAAATATATGCATTATATTTTAATATAACATCAAAAAATCAAAATTATATTTAAGTTGTAATAAAAATAACTATATTCAACATAATTCAAGTATATGTTTGATCTTTATATTAGTATATATTTTATATATAATTTAAATATTTATAGTTTATTATTTTATCTTTTTTATTTTGTTTAATTTTCATAAATTATTTATGTGTTTACAATGTAAATGAATTAATTCATATATATATATATATATATATATGAAGAGTTCAGATGCAAAATCCATCTGACGTATTTCTTTGAGCATTTCTTTCTGGCTACTTTGTATAGGTTTCTATGTAAGTACTGGTACTTCTGATTGGACTGAGGCTGGAATTTAGCGAGTTTGAAGTAAAACTATTTTATGGACTATATACTATGTGTCAGGAGCATTCACTCAGTATCATTATCTCATTTTTGATCGAGATGGCTTTTAGCTGGTTTTGCATCTAAACTTTTCCTATATTTTACATATAATTTAAAAATTATATATAAAATTATATATTTTTTATTTTATTATTTGATCTTTTTTATGTGTTTACAATATTAATTAATTACTTAAAAATAAAAAATAATAGGGGTTCTCAAGGCATTGTTGTAATGTGAATGCATTTTTATTAGTCATAATATAACACAGCCTCCTGTACCTTATCGCTTTAATTATGGTACAGTATTTATTTTTAACGTATAATTAGTATAAGCCACGGATCAAGAGATCAGTCAAGGATAAACATGGATGAGTATGAATAGCGGAAACGCATCGTGACTCCAAACAGGACAGATGATTCTGAGACTTTAATTCATGCAGATGTGCCAGATGTTCATGTATGTAAATAAGGGGTGGAGGCAATGCTGTCACCCGCTGACTGAATCGAGCTCACATAATCAACAAGCAAGGTCACAGTCCATCCATGGTCACAAACCAATGACTGAGGTTAATTTTGGGCCAACTGTAAACTAGTGAGCCGGGTCAGTTTTGACACACGGGGTGAGTTTGTGTCCAGTCGCACGCGGGGTCACCAGCAGAGCATGTGCAAGCCATCCATGCTCACAAGACATTAACATCCCCACCTACGGATGCAGCCTTGACGCACACTGAGCCCAATAAACCTCCCTGGACAGGTTAGTGGGCGCGAGTATTTAAAGCCTGTCTGGCCCAGGTGCTGTGCAAACCGCGGCACCTTGCTTTGTTTTTATACGGCCTTTATTGCACAGCTGTTTCGGGGGCTGACACTGCAGTATAATCACCTCCTGACTGAGCGCAGCTCCCATAATCATCATGGCCTCCAGAAAGCCAAAACATAAAGCCAGCAAGGGACATAAACTCCCCGCAGCTTGACCGACAGCATGGCAGAAGCGTAGCGGTCAACACCATCAGCGCTCACAAGCTCGATCGAGTGAGCTGTCTGCTGACTACTTAGGTCGCCGCCTTATGAAACAAGACCCTAACCATTAAAAATATGTTAGCATGCAGCTAAGCTAATGACTTACTAAAGCATAAAAACACATAAAACGTTAAGGGTAAACTTAAAAGTATACTTAAAACTATTGCATTTAATACTAATGAAATAAAAGGCCACTTAAGCGTACTTAAAGAGAGATACTTTTAGGACTGCTTCTTAACACACTTAAGTACACTTTTAAGAAGTTCACTTTGTAATTGTCAAAGTGCATTAAATCATTAAGTTTAAATATTTTTTGTTGTACTTTAAAGAAGTGCACATACTAAAGCACATGTAAAGTACTTGATTTTAACTGAATCGTGTTACTACATTTAAAGTTGACACATTTTAAATGCACTAAATTGCACTATTACAAATATATTTAAATACAAGTTTCAAAATAAATTAAAATATATTTTAGTTTACCAAAAATTATTGTCAGTGCAATAACCACATTTCAAAGGCAACAGAAGTAATTATGAACTTGCATAAAAAGATGTATTTAAAAACCACTCTAAAGTTCATCTAATTGCATTTAATATAAATTTAAACTATAAACATTTGCATGCAATTAAGCTCCAAAACCAACAGTACATTCAGTTCACACTTAATTATATTCTTTTATCCTAAGTACGCAATTACACTATAAAAGGTGTATATAAATATAAAGGTGCTTCACGATGCCATAAAAGAACCTTTTTTGTCTAAATGGTTTCATAAAGAACCTTTAGTATTTGAAGAACCTTTTTGTTTTACAAAAGGTTCTTTGTGGCGAAAGAAGGTTCTCGAGATTATAAAAGGTAAGAAAGAGATGGTTCTTTAAAGAACCTTTGACTGAATGGTTCTTTGTGGAACCAAAAATGATTCTTCTGTAGCATCACAACACTTTTCAAAAGGCAAACAAAAAAAAATATTTATACATTGTTGTCGTGCAAACATACCTTTAAAAACTGAAAACTTTTTTGGGCTGTTCATTTACATGACAACAGTATTTTGGGGGTCATAAAAACACAAATGTTTGGAAACACATTTCAAAAAAGTGAAAGTTGTTTAAAATGATACCATTATCGTCTTCGCGTAAACTGCTTAAAACACAAAATTGTGAAAAGAGTGATGTTATGCGCGTATGTATTACATGTTTGTGTGTAAACGGATCATTTTGATAACACTGTCATCTGTACACAAAACTTTTGAAAAAAAACTGTTAAGACTTCATATTAAAACTTCTGTCTTTAATACATTGTTGTTGTGCAAACTTCCCTTTTAAAAACAGGACACTTTTTATCTGTTATGCGTTCGAGGGACAGAAAATGCAAACTTTTGAAAACACGTTTTAAAGTGCATGTTTTTGAAAATTATATGATATAGTTATAGCTATATATATAAATTACAAAAACATAATGAAAATGGTGACATCATGTGTATGCGTATTACAAGATCAGTCTAGGTATCCATATGTGCGCAGGCGCGCAGCGTTTCTTTACAAAGTGATGTTGACAACTACTGGCCTAGCATGCATAACACAGCATTTTTAGTAGTTTACACAGATCCGTGCGAACGGGGATCATTCTGATGACTGTCATCTGTACATAAAAATTTCAAAAATGGAAATGGAAAAAAATCATGTTTACGTATTCAGTAGATTGTTGGGGGCCTAAAAATACACATTTTTGAAACAGGTTACAAAAAAGTAAATGTTTTTTAAAATGATACCGTTATCGTCTTTGTATAAACTATAAAAACACAGATTTGTGAAAACAGTGACGTTATGCACGTGTGTATTACGTGTTTGTGTAGTGTTTCTTTTTATGCATAATACTGTATTTTTAGTTGTTTTTGCGGATCCATATAAACGGGATTGTTTTGATAATGTTGTCGCCTGTACACAAAACTTTTCAAAACACTGAAAAGAAAAAATTCTGTCTTTAATACATTGTTGTCGTGCAAACTTGCCTTTAAAAACAGAAAACTTTTAACGCTTTGTGCATTTGGGGGATGTAAAAAAGCAAACTTTTAAAAAGTGGATTTAAAACACATATTCATGAAAACAGTGACGTATGAACATGCGTCTTATGTGATCAGTCTATAGGAATGCGTGTGTATTTCTCAACAAAGTGACGTCACCAACCACTGGCAGGGACGCCTTAAACTTCTCAAAAACACACAAAAGAAACTTTTATGTCTTTAGTACATTGTTGTCGTGCACAATACCCTAAAAACAGATTTTTTGTACGCTGTTCACTTACATGACAACAGAATTGTTTTGAAAATGCTAACATTATCGTCTTCATGTAAACTACAAAAACACTAATTTGTGAAAACGGTGACATTATGCGTGTGTGTACATGTTTATGTAGTGTTTCTTTGACATCGCCAACTACTGGCCTGGCATGCATAATACTGCATTTTTACTTGTTTTTGTGGATCTGTGTGAACGAGATCGTTTTGACAACTGTCCTCTGTACACAAAACTTTTCAAAAACGCAAATGAAAACTTTTCCGTTTTTAGTACATTGCTATCATGTAAACGTACCTTTAGGAGGCCCATAACTACCCATCATACAGCCTTCACGACAGGAGAATGGCCTGCAATGCCTAAAATGGCTGTGTAGGCAGTTCACTAGTTTTTGAAGGGGCGAAAAGTCTGGGCCTGAAAAGTTTCTTTGAAAAGATACTTCCATAAACACTGTGACAGGAGGTGACTGAACTCCTCGCATTAAAGCGATCCTCCCCTCCCTCGTTTTCTGCTCAGAGGTCCCATCATGTCCCACCCCACGTAGAGGAGAAACATTAGCCTCGCTCGGAGCACTCCAGTGCAGCTGAGTGGAAATGCAGCGTGGTGCCACTGTAATCATTGTAATGCATCTCTGTTCTTTTAATTAAGGGATAATGTCCAATTTCATGACGTTTATGAGGTTATAACATTCATTAGCCCTCAACAGATGCTGCAGCTGAATAGCTAACTAGTCTGGAGCGGAGCGGTTCTGGGCCCTCCTCCTGGCCGTAGCCGCTAGTCTGCTCCGTTAATGGTCAGGGGGATTCATGACTGCCGTTGTCTCGGAGTCTCGCCGCTCACCTAAAGAAATGGGACAGATTTAAAGAGTAGAACCGCTGAACTTCAAACAGCTCATAGCCTTGGCACATAAAACTGGCATTAAAATTTGTGATTGCAATTAAAGCGAAGTTACTCGCAATGAGAATGTCAGAAGCAGTTCTAATCATTTTTATCGTGCCGCTTAATTATTGTTACCCGTGCCTGCGCGAGGGCCAAAAGTTTTACAGGCTTTACATTTCAACCTATTGCTCCCTGCTTCGTGACAATCCATAAAGGATTCATAATAGCCAACTTTCTTCCACTCATTGCCAAAATACCAGAAGTCTGAGAAATTAATTAAAGTATTAATCATTGTTTTTGTTAATTGGGAAAAAAATCTGAAAATACTAGATGAAAAAATTACAAATGTAGCCCTTGGCACTGAATTGAAATAGAGTTTAAGTACAACTGTTAAAATTAATAAGTCTGGAAAAAATACATAAATCAATAAAGCTAAACAGAAATATAAAACATAAAAAATATAAAAAACTAATACAAACAGTAAAAGCATATAATTACTAAAATTTGAACAATTAAAATACAAAAATGAAAGCAATATAATATAATATAATATAATATAATATAATATAATATAATATAATATAATATAATATAATATAATATAATATAATATAATATAATTAAAAAATACTACAATCAGTTGCCTTGGCACTGAACTGAAATAAAGAGTTTACGTAGAACTACTACAATTATCAGAACTGAAATATATATATATATATATATATATATATATATGAAATATAAAAAAATAATACAAACAGCAAAAGCACATAATTACTAAACATGAAAAATTAAAATACAAAAAATGAAAGCTATAAATAATATAATATAATATAATATAATATAATATAATATAATATAATATAATATAATATAATATAATATAATATAATATAATATAATAGTTTGAAACAAATTCTGGTCTGAAATCACCAGTAAAATATTTTTTTTTTTTTTATTTTTTTTTTTTTTCTATCATTATAAAAAAATTTAACAGCATAACAATTTGAAATTTGAATGTAAACCTAAATTGAAACTACAATTTGTGGAAAAACTATCATAAATGCAATTTAATTTGTGTAATTTGTGTAAAAAAAAAAAAAAATCATTAATGTGATTTGCAATTTTTAGAAACTAGAAAATCTGTCCATTTGACACAATTTACTTTTTTTTTATTATTATGTAAAAGTTATATGAGGTATGTATAGTTATATGAGGTATAAAATATTTTATGTCTCCACATTTCTGTGTTTTGCAATGTTCAATATCTTACCACTTGTTTCTTTAATTAAATTAGATTTTGAATCAATGTGGTTTGAGACTTTTGCACCCGACTGTAAATAAAGCTCATACTCTAAATCTCGAATTAATTTGCTCTTAAGTAATTAATTTTAATCCCTTCCTGCTTGTTGGATGAAGAACAAATTTGTAAACTGTTACAAGTTTCAGCGATTTCAACAAATGATAAATTCCTTTAACAGTCCGTTCAGCACTAATGCTCAGAAGCAGAAATCAGAAGAAAACTATAAAAGGAAACCTGTTACAAAACCCACATCACTGAGGAGCTGAGTGACTCATGTGAGATTATGAGTGTACAAACAGTGCATTTGCCATAAATGAGACAACACTCCAATATTCTGATGTGTTGTTTAGGTGTGGACTGCTGAAGGCCAGGTTCTGAATGCGGTGGATGTTACGGCCTTCCCCAGAGTGAGCTGAGAGCTGCTGGGCAGCTGTCTGCTAATTAATCCCCTCCCAGGTGCTTGGCCCCTGGCATCTGTAAGAGCAGACCCACTACACGAGGGTGGCCTTCAGCTGGCGCGGTGGGACACACATCAATAAGATTCATTACGCCTTATTTAACAACACACGCACACGCCGATATGAGCAGCCCACAGACACACCTTCTCAGACGCTTAAACTAATCTACTGCTTTATTTAGAGCATAATAATGCCAGGTCAACTCTACTTTAAATGTTCAGTGCCAGCGCTTGTGTCTCTTTCACTAACCACCTGCAAACAAGTTTAGCTAGAGGCAGCTTCTTTTTCACAACTCCACTTTATTTTTCCAACCTGTGTTGAATTATAATGCTTGTGTGACAACTGTAGTTTACTTTAAATCTTGAAAGTATATATAAAAAAAACAAATTGTTGATAATACAATAGTAATGAAATAAAAGGACACTTAAGTACCTTTAAAAAGCACCCTTTGTAATGTCATATTAAACGTTTTTACTTAAAAAAAAGTACATTTTAAATTATTATGTTGAGTAATCTTTTGTCATGCTTTCAAGAAGTACACTTATTTTGATTTTGTATTGACAAGTACTGACCAGTATTTTAATTGAAAAGTCTTCCAGAACAACAATTTACAAATAATGTACTCATCCCCTTGTCATCCAAGATGTTCATGTCTTTCTGTTTTCAGTCGTAAAGAAATTATGTTTTTTCAGGATTTTTCTCCATATAATGGACTTTATTGGTGCCCAGATTTTGAACTTCCAAAATGTAGTTTAAATGCAGCTTCAAAGGTCATTCGATTGGTCATTTTTTTGACCCAAAATAAAAATTTGTATACTTTTTAAGCACAAAAGCTCATGTAGCACAGGCTCTGGGATGCACGTTCACAATGCTATGAATTAGCAATGGGTCGTTCTTGAATGATTCTTTCATTTTGAACAAATCTTTAATGTGACTCGGGAATAACGAGTCATCTCTGGGAGTGATTCGTTCAGTCGCGTATGCACAACATCCTATTAGGTTCTGTATTGGAATTGGTTCACCTGTT
>JAHKKF010512594.1:0-16873 GCA_019740295.1 Labeo calbasu | reverse complement strand
CTCACCCACACGACGCCATACGACGCCAAATTATACGTTTATAATTTTAGTCAGTGTATTTGGACTTTTTCTAAGTATAGGTCAGGTACACTTAAATGTCATTTAAAGTATATGTCTGAGAAGTACATAAAGCACATTTCTGAGAAGTACTTGAAAAGTAGACTGAAAGTATGCTTTCCTATTTTTTATTTGAAAGAAGTATACTAATAGTACACTTGAATAAACTTCTTTTTCGTAAGGGAACTTATCTACATTTTTCATTTTTGGGTGATCTTCCTACACTTTAAGTGTAGGAAAACATTAAGTTTAGTTCGCACTTAAGTAAATTCTTTTAAAGTGTATTATGTATAAGGATTAGTAGTATTTTTGGTATGCTAAAATGTACTAATTTTTCAGTTGGGTAGGTAGGCAGCTCTCGGGGTTTGAGACAGTTACTATATTCCTAACACACAATATACTGTGCACTCACTGCACTGGCAGCTCTATAGAGAGCACAGGTGATTGTCTGCTGCGGTATGTATGATGTGTGCAGTGGGTTAATTGAAGGCAGGCTGCAGGTGAACTCATTTGTGGTGTAATTACAGTGGCTGAAAGTGTACGGCTGAAAAGACAAGATTAATAGCACTGACTAAAGTCCATTTCAGAGTTACACTCTTACTCTTGATGAGACCTAAAGCACAGCGCAGGAAGAGAGAGCGGAGAGGAGCTGCTGTTTGTGTGTTAATAGGATGACCTGCAGCATACGCTTTAAAGGGCTTATATCATGGAAAACAGGATTTGCTCTTTGATATAATAGGGCTCAGTGTTTTACAGGGATACTCTAAAGTTCATGATTCAAAGCTTTCTCCCCGGATCATTTATTCAAACTTAAATGACTAGAAATTGTCTTAACCCTATTTAAATATTAATGACACCTATTTAGTATGCAGCAGCTTGGCATGACGTTATTCATTTCACAGTAATGGTTAACCATTATGGGGTTTTATTGGCCTATTCAGTTCATTTGTTTTTATTTGAAAAAATAAATAAATAAATAAATAATAAAATAAAATAATAATAATAAAATAAAAACATTTAAATTTAAATAAAATGTTATTTTATTATTTTTATATTTTTTATATTTTAATTTAATTAATTTATTAAAACGACAACAACAACAAAATCTTAACTGACCAATCAGGCTCAGTTCAAATATTGCCATATATATTGTTCTAGCACTATTTTAGCCAACCATGCAAGAAAAATGTCCGTACAGAAATCTTTCAGCAGCATAAAATGTGGGAAAGAGTGGAAAATGGGGGTAAATTAACAATTAAATTAGGTTTTAGGTGCAAGAAACCTTGACTAACATTATAAGTAGGACTCTGGGGAATAACATGCGAGAGAAATGTAGATTATGACTTTTTTAATGAGGGATCCAACCCAAATGGAGGTTCATGAGGGAGTTCAGAGAAACTGTTGGGACACTGACACATTTTTGCATAAATGTTTTTTTTTGTTGGGTAGAAAGGCAAAAAGCCTGTAAGGAAATGAAGAAAATGTTGCAGACATTCTATTTACTCACACGAGGAGCAGAAGTGGGTAGTGTGAGGTGTCTATGAAGCCCGCAGGTTTTAGGATCTGCATGCTGAGGCCTGTATATGACAATCAGAGACATTCATCTACATATGTATTATATTAAAATCCTTTGTAAACACAAGCATTTCAACACGATTTAGTTAACATACTGTAATCCTCTATGTTTATCTCCCTGTATTCCAGTTTTGGCATCTGCATCGAGTTCACAGTTCTCCTCAAGTTCAGATTCAACTCGATGTCACGCACCTCTGCAGAAAGAAAGAAACAAATCATTTTATGATCGAAAACAGTTCCTTAAAGGAACATTTTACCACAAAATGAAAAGTTCCAAAACCATATGTTTTTCCTTCCTCTGTGCAACAGAGAATTTATTTAGCTTAATGGTCATGGAGCTCACGCTCCAAAATCTTGCCAAACATTTAACGTCACTGACATGACCTGTATATACTATATATTGTATATACAGTGCCTTGCAAAAGTATTCATACCCTGTCATTTTTTTCATGTTTTGTTATGTTGCAGCCTTATGTTAAACTGCTTTAAACTACTTTTCCCCCCACATCAATTTACAATCCGTACACCATAGTGACAAAGCAAAAAACAGATTTGCGACAACTTTGCAAATGTATTTAAAAATAAAAGACTGAAATAAGTACATTGTGTAAGTAACTCAGTACTTAACTCAGTACTTAGTTGAAGCACCTTTACAGTCTGAAGTCTGTTTGGGTACGATGCCACAAGCTTTGCACATCTGCAAGCTCTGTCAGCTTGGATGGGGGCTGGCAGACATTTTCAGCGTTCTCCAGAAAGTTTTAAACGAGTTCACGCCAAGGCTCTGGCTGGCCCACTCAAGGACATTCACAGAGTTGTCTATAAGCCACTCTTGCTGTGTGTTTAGGGTCATTGTCCTGTTGGAAGGTTAAATTTCTGCGGGTTCTGAATGCTGTGGACTAGGTTTCATTAAGGCTATCTCAATATTTTGGTGCACTGAACTTTTCTTCTACTCTGACGAGTCTTTCAGTCACCCCTCCACCCCCCCTTTCTGTAAGTTTCTTCCCCAGATTTGTGCCTTTATGCAAGCCTGTTTCTGAGCTCTACAGGCAGTTCTTTTGACCTCAGGGCTTGGTTTTTGCTCTTATATGCATTTTCATTGTTAGACCTTTTCTGAGAGCTGTGTGCCTTTCCAAATCATACTCATTCCGTTAAATTTGCCACAGTTTAACTCCACTCGAAGTGTAGTAACATCTACAAGTGATATGAGTGCTCCTGAGCTAAATTTCAAGTTTTCCAGAAAAGGGTATGAATACTTATGCAATGGAAGCTTTTTAGTTTTTCATTCCTAATAAATTTGCAAAGTTGTTACAAACCTGTTTTGTGCTTTTTCATTATAGTGTATGGCGTGTAGATTAATGTGGGAAAAAAGTAATTTAAAGCAGTTTAACTTAAGGCTGCAACATAAAATGTGAAAAAAAAAATACTGAATACTGTTGCAAGACACTGTATATGCAACACTTGTGGTATAGTCTTAATTATCATGAATACATTTTGACGTGCATCGATTTCTTTTCTTTTTAAAAAGCAATAATCTGACTTACAGTGAGGCACTTACATTAGTAAATGTGTATTTACTAAGGTGTGGTGTATGTTTTAATAAGAAAGAGCAGTGTGCGCATACTGGTGTGGAACGAGGGTGAATAATTATTGAATTACTGACCTAAATTATGACAGAAATATCATTTTTGGGAAAACTATTCCTTTAGAAGCTTTTAAATCAAGTCAAAATGCATTGTTTATCTCAAACTAAGCATCTGCAAGGACTCACAAAACATCCTCAAACCTGACAAAATGAGTAGCTAATTGCTCTGGGACATAAACGAGAAACTGTTGCAGGATTAACAGTTGTAGATGTTCAGAGGTTGTAAGAGACCGGTGAGCAGCTGGCTTTTCTGATAGAGAGCAACTAAATAGAGCAGATATCACGTCTGCTGCTGTAAACATGGAGACCTTCCATTCTGAGCAGCAGCGATAGAGTCTTGGAAGTGCACGTAACAATTAAGAGCACATTGCAGTTGAGGGTTTCATTTTAAGACAGGCTTATCAGTGCCTGCTCAGACTCGAGCCTCACAAAGCACACTTGCTCCCATTGCACCAATGCTATTGACATAGCCACACATTTGAAAAACAGCAGCGATTTGTATGTCAGTACGGAGAAGGATCCGTATGAGTGCCGTGTAAGTCATCTGAATTTGACCTTGGTATCGCATTTAGCATTTACTGAATAGGCCTGGCAGAGACGGGAATGGATGGGAAAAAAATGTGAAATGACAGGGTAAGAACTTCAGATTAAATTGTAAACAAACAGCGTTCATAAACATTCTACACACACACACACAAAAACAGATGTGAGCTCTGTGAGATGACTTCTGTGACGGACCGTCGCACTGAATCACACTCTCGTTGTGATATCGACGGGCTTACAGGATATTATATACATAATAACACAATTACCAGGCTCTTACACAGAGAGGTCACATTTTTATGGAAGTCATGGCACGTCTGGTAATAATCCAATCATCTGTAAGTGCTCTCACTGTGCAAGCAGGCGTGTGTAGGGCTATTCAATCACACACGGTCTATGGTAGGCCTGGAATGAACTGTGTGTGTGTGTGTGTGTCTGGCTGTGCCAGTGTGTAATGCAAAGGTTGGTAACGAGAGCATCTTCCTAAACTTGTCGCTCTTCTTTTGAGTTCTTAGTTCCAGGCAGATTCCCTGATAGCACATGTACATCTGCAAGACGTCTGTTAAAGATCACTTGATCTGGAAAGCATCTGCTGTCTATAAGATGTTACATATATTCTAAATCATAAACACCATAGACATCTAATAGACGTGTATTCGTTATCTGATAGGAAACGTTCTATAGACATATTGCAGATGAGCAAACACTCTAAAAAATACATCTTCCAGATGTAAATGAAGACATCAAATAGACGTCTCTGTAATGTATGTGTGCTGTCAGGGTTTGATTCTTAATGGGAGTGACAACCAAGGACGTCTATGAAACCTGGCAACATGTTAAATTTAAAGACCCCCTGTGGTGAAAATCAAGTTTTTAATATTTACAATGTTTACATGTCTGTTTGGCTTCTTAATATGCTTAAAGCATGTGCAAATTAATCAGTCAGCACCATTGCTGAGCATTCTCTGCTAAAAACAGCAGTGTACCAAAAACACGGTTTAAAACTGGGTCTCCTTCCTACCATCACAAGCATGTATCAATCCCACCAATCCACAATCATATTGTCTGCACTTTGTCAAAGGTTTCTATTTACAATGTATTTTTGCAGCACTTAACAATGAAGCCAATCACAGATATATTTGTTGATTTAATTAATGTTATTGCCAATCAGAGTTGTTAAAGTTAGTGTCCACTCACCACTCACCGCTCAAAACAGTACTGAGTTATGCACTCTCACAAATCCTCTTGTTATAAGAGATTGGGTAGTGTAGACCTTCCTTGATTATAACAGAACTTTGTGAGATCATGATGAACTAAGGCGAGGGACAGCTTTTTAGTGATTATAAGGGGAATGCTCTTTGCATGCTTTCTAGACTATAATCTATTTAGAATTTGAATAAATTCACTCACAGATTCACAGATTCAACCATTTATCCAATATTGCCACTTGGCATTGTGTAGCATTTAGTACTTCAGTTAACTGAAAGTGGAACAGGTCTGAGTTGGTGTGATTGAGTGGAAGCAGGGACTAGTTAGCATATTCATGGATCCACTCATACTAAATGAGGTAAGGATCTAAGCCATATTCAACACGCAAAGAAATTATTTTTATGGGATAGGAAAATGTCATTCTGATGATGAAAAATTGGTTTTATAGGATAAAATTAGTGACTGCAGTGGGACTTTAACCAAACTATTCTCTCTCTCTCAGTTTAACAAAAGGGTCATTCCTACAGTTGAGTGAATTTTGGACTGAGCAAAAAAAAAAAAAAAAACCTAATTGCATTTTCATTAGAGGGAGAAAATACCTACTTGAAAACACATCCTGGTTAAGGTCAGGCTAGTATAAAACAATAATCCTGACCAAATATTTTACATGTGGTCTAGGACATTTATCCATTCTGTTACATGGCATTTGTACAACACAATGTGTAACAGGATGGATATTTAAAGGGAATGAAGCCCATTAGTAGCTAGGAAAGAACAACATGCTAGAAGATGAAGAATAAGAATTTAAACAGATATATAAAATCCATTATTTTGGAAATAAACATTTAATGCCCTCTAAATACTGACATAACAGGGTGGAAATGTGTTACACTATAATATAAGTCTTTATGACTAAGGGTATGTTTGTACTAAAACGATGTGCTAAAACAAAAATATTTTTCATTTTCTTTCTTGAAAAGTTTCATATACATGCGACAACGTTGTCCAAACAATCCCCTTTCACACAGATCTGTGAAAATGACTAAAAACACTATGAGCCAGTTTTACAAACATCTTGCGCTAACACAAACCGTCTTTTGGCATTAAAATTGTACTGTCCAGGTCTGGACAGAGTTATTTTTGTGCCTGACTTAGTTGAATATGCATTTGTACACTCAAATTACTGGCATTTGCACCTTATTTAATGCCAAAAAAAAGTCTTAAACTATTTTGCGCTTAAAATGACTGCAATTGTTGTTGGATAAGGATTTTTTCCACATGTATTAATTTATTTGGAATCCCAGAAGAACACATTATCCGAACATATTGTTTGCCAATCCATGTTATTTTTTATTTGCTATAGGAAATAAAAGACGACTTGGAGCCCTCAACTAGGAGTCACGCAAAACCAGGTCTATCAAAACTTCTTGGAACCCTTCATTTTTTGCCTCCAGTTTTTTTAGTGTACTGTGGCTTCTTTATTTCTTCATTCTTTATTTGCAACTACGCTAATTTGCACTGCGCTTGGTATATTGCGTTGGTTGATATGAACTGAGGCGCATTGTGATTTACTAACATTAATGTGCGCATTGTTAGTAAATCACCTGTAGAAATTTCCCCTCCCATTGGCCCCGTTTTGGAATTTCGCTCTTGTGCTAATTTGCCCTGTATAGTAAAACTGGCCCTATACTTTCTACTGAATCTACTGAACTGAAGTTTGAGAAACTAATTTAATGGTTTTACACATTAAAATAATATGTATTACAATAAATTGTATTTTATATCAATAAGAATTAAGTAAGTAATTTTACACTAATTTATACACTAACACTAGAAGTGAAACTGAGATAACATGACTGGGACATAAATTTGTGTCAACACCAATACATAGAAAATCATGTGGCATGAAAGCCGATTAATATTTTATGTAACATATGGAGTATTGCTTCATGAGGACCAAATCCACCAAACTGTAGAAATGACCCAGAAATGAAATATGACTCCATTACTGTACGAATTGTGATAATTAAATAGCTTTCAGGAGTAGGCGACAGAGGTGGTCACCTAGGGCAGTGTTCTCTGCATCAGGTGCTCGCTCCATATTCTGGCAGTTTCGCAGAATTGCGCCCACTCTTCGTTCTGCTCGACCTTCTCACCGAAAATGAATTTGTGACCTTGTGGGACACTTTTTCCAAGCAGTTCCCTATGCTCTGCCACCCCTCTTTTCACTTTTGGCTGTACCACAAATAGGATGGTCCACTCATAAAAAAAAAAAAGAGTTTCTTCCCCTGCTAGAAGCTAAAATATGGGATGATGACAATGGCACGGATGAGTTTGAGAATGCCCTGCCTTTATATCCATATCCATACAGTACATACAGTACAATGCTATTGTACTAGCTTTCTACTGATAGCCTAGTAATTTACAGTTAAGGTCAAAAGTTTACATACATCTTGCAGAATCTGCAAAATGTTAATTCATTGACCAAAATAAGAAGGATCATACAAAATGCATGTTATGTTGTATTTAGTACTGACCGGAATAAGATATTTCACATAAAAGATGTTTACATATCGTCCACAAGACAAACTAATAGTTGAATTTATAGAAATTACCCTGTTCAAAAGTTTACATACACTTGATTCTTAATACTGTGTTGTTACCTGAATAATCCACAGCTGTGTTTTTTTTGTTTAGTGATAGTTGTTCATGAGTCTCTTGTTTGTCCTGAACAGTTAAGCTGCCTGCTGTTCTTCAGAAAAAACAGCGGGACCCACAAATTCTTTAGTTAATCAGTATTTTTGTGTATTTGAACCCTTCCACACAATGACTGCGTGTTTTTGAGATCCATCTTTTCACACTGAGGACAACTGAGGGACTCATATGCAACAATTACATTTTGAATTTGAAGATCAGGGTAAATTTAACTTATTTTATATTCTGGGAAACATGTAAGTATGAACAAAATGAAAAAAAAGACATTTAGGCAAAATAAGAAAAATGTACACATATTCATTCTGTTCAAAAGTTTACACCCCTAGCTCTTAATGCATTGTTTTTCCTTCTGGAGCATTAGTTTGACTGGAGCAACAGCATTTGATCAATTTCACTCTTGCTGAATAAAACTATTAATTACTTTTGAACAGTGTTGTGTGTTTGCGTGTGTGTGTCTATAATGCCTCCTATTATTAATTCATCATAACACTGACACTTCGTAGAAAGGCATTAATCTCCATGTCACTTGCTCAGTTGGAACATGACAACCCTGAATTCTACCATCTTTGCTCATGCATGGTCAACTCTGAGACTTGTTTCTTCACCATAGTTGCTCCTACTTGCCCTGTGGTCTCTGGGTAACCCATACATTGCGGTACAGAGAGAGCATGCAGTTTCATCCAAACTCAAACAAACAAAATACAGAGAAGAGGTAGGCTGGATACTCACTCTGTCTGTCATGGGTGCTGTAAACCGACACATAAGGAACATCCGGACCTGACAACATACCAGCATAATCATTAATAAATACTGACACAGGACATTCATTGTTTTTCATAGTTTAAACAAATGCCTTGCAAAAGTATGCTTATGATTTTTTGGTTTGTAAATCAGTTCTGTTGTGTATCACAGAATGTTTTCAGATCCAAATGTTTTATGTACTTCATGCATGATACTGGTGAAATAAAACTGCACGTCTCTTTTTTTAACTATTATTATTTAACATACCTTATTCAGACCATCAGCTCAATTTCATCGAGCATTAAAAAATGTGACCACCCTAACACTATGGCACGTAATGCATTCTGCATCATTTGAGCTACATAATGATACCTCACATCAACATTCTTCTTACAGAAAGTTGTGCAATTGCTTTGCATGGCAATTACTGTGCAATTTCTTAGCAATCTATCTTTAAAATTCTGCCTGCCTATCCTCATTTTCTTGTTAAAAATCTAGCTTGGATCATCACACAGTTTCTCATTTGTGACCTTGGACTACAAATCCAGTCCTAAGTAGCATGGGTATATTTGTAGCAATAGCCAAAAATACATTGTATGGGTCAAAATGATCAATTTTTCTTTTATGCCAAAAATTATTAAGATAGATCATGTTCCATGAAGATATTTTCTAAATTTCCTACCATAAATATATCAAAGCGTAATTTTTGATTAGTAAAACGCATTGCTAAGAACTTCATTCGGACAACTTTAAAGGCGATTTTCTCAATATTTAGATTTTTTTTTCTGCAGATTCCACTTTTTCAAGTAGCTGTCTCTCAACCAAATATTGTCCTATCCTAACAACCATACATAAATGGAAAGCTTATTTATTCAAAAAAAAAAAAAAAATAAATAAAAACTGAAAAAACCCAACTTGACCCTTATAACTGGTTTTGTGGTTCAGGGTCACATTCAGTGTTGGAACAATTAGTAGTGCTATGCTAAAAGGGAGATAATATAATATAATAACTATGAAAATAAAGCTATAATGATTTATGTACCGTTAAAACTATCTGAAACTCATTAAATAAACATTTATGCATTTTAGCAGACGCTCTTATCCAAAGCTAATAACCATAGTATGATTAAAGGTACATAATTGTTGCGTATTAAGTCATAGCTTGTACATGTTAGCAAAACTCAAGAGTAGTTTATCCAGTCATTTTACAAGTTCTCTAAAGTTTATTTTATAGACAGTCTGCCACTAAACTGAAAAAAGGTGCTTAAAAGCTTTTGTTAATGAGCATCTGTGATGAAACTTTAACGAGTGCCACAACGGCACTGATCGTAACACAGCAGTCATTTCTCCAGGAGTTCTGTCACAGCGGTTCAATAAATACAAGCATTCGAGCCTTCAGAACACGTCAGCTACTGTAGAAACATCCCCTCCAAATAATCAATGCACTTTGCGGAATGAAAACTTCAGTGTTGAACAATAACAACATGCTCTGACAATGCATCTCACTGTCTCCATTCCTTTCTCTGTTTCTTCCTGCGTAACACTGAACTCATCACGGGCGTATAAAGCTTGTCAGGAGACAATACAAAAGAAAAGGTTCAAGGGCTCTAAATCGACATTCACTGCAGTGTCAATTCACAAGCGTGTATAGAAAATGTTGCAGGGTTATGGTGAGTTCAGAGACTCGTTTCTATTCTCAACCTAACAGCCAAACCAAGACTTCAAACAAAGATTTATTGACCTTGTTTCTTGACTTGAAATTCATTTACAATTCTAACTACTACTACACATCATATATGTTCACAGACTGTATATTTTATCTTATCTTTGCACATTTACCTGTGGTACATTAAAAAAATAAAACATAGCTAGTAAAATAATACTATACTCTTGTATTCAAAAAGAGTCAGTAAGAATAAATATAAAAGGGAGCTTACCTTTACAGCTGAGCAGAAAGTAGTCCATGCTGGGACTGAAGAAGCCACTGACGTACCCGCAGCTGTCAGTGAAATCGCAGGACAGACAGCGGCGGTTGAAGGTGCCCACCGTGTCTGCGCTGGAACAACCACAGACACATTAACACTGTCAGGGGGAACAAGGCTGTGGCAGCACAAGACAATTTCACATGAATATGTATGTGTTGTATGTACCTGTAGAGATGTCTTCTTTTAGGGTCATCTTCAGTGCTAAGGAAATATCTGTGCAAAACATAACAGAAACATCAAAACATACTCCATATAACAATAGCTATACAAAGATGAAAAAGACCCCATAACATTTAAACTGTAGTGCATTGTACTGACTGCAATAAGAAAGTATGTTTCATATGAGAAGGAAAGCAGGTGGAGTGGTGAGGATAAAAATAGAGACCATGATAACATCAGGTGAAAGGAAAATAGTTTCAGAGGTGGAGAAAGTTATTACATTTTGATAAAAGAAAAAAAAGCAATATTTGGGATAATGTACCATAGATGCATTGAGATTAAGGTAGACAAATCATGTGAACTGAGAAGGTAATTAAGGGCCAAGCACTGTAGGTGCATAAGGACCTATTGACGCTCTTATTATTCTTCTACCGCATTTGAGTCTACGGAAGCCCATAGAACCGTTTGTGGGAAAGTTATGAAATTTGGCACACTAATAGAGGACAATCTCAACATTAACCATAGCAAATTTGGAGTCTCTAACTCAAACTGTCTAGCACCACCATTTGTCCAAAATTGCACTCATGTTTATGCTAATAGCTTTTGAACCATACATGTTAGAAGCTAAATTATTTTGTTTTCCGAATGAACACCACAATGTAAAATTCTACAGGTCAAGATTTATCACAATTTTTAATAGTTAAATAAAAACTACTTTTTCAAATCCGTCCTAGACCTTTTGTCTGATTTTCAGCAAAATTGGTTCAGATCATCTTCAGACCATGCCGACAAAAACAACAAGTTGATTAGTCAAACCGTTCTCGAATAACGCGCTATTTAACGAATTTGACAAAGAGAGCGCAAAAATGGATGCGAGGCTACATCTCTGCAATGTTTCAGCGTATTTAGACCAAACTTGGTGTGTGTTAGAATAACCATAACCTGAGGCTACCTGAACAGTTTTGGCACAGCAGCACGTGGTCACGAGATATGAAAAATTGCAGCACCACCTTGTGGTCAAAAGTTATAATGAAATTTCCAAAAATGCTAATAACTTTTGAGTTTATTAGCCTGTGGTCTCAATATATTCCTTTGGTCATCCTGAGTACATAGATACAAATTTTGCCATAGTCAGCTGAACTTCCTGTCTGCCTTTTTGATTTATGATGAAAACCTGCTTTTTCGAACTCCTCCTAGACCGTTGGTCCAATTTTCGTGTTGATATACAAAACGGTTATCATTTAACACATCAACAAATTTGCTGGAATCATGCCAAACTGCGTCTGAGTCTATCTCTGCAGAGCTTTGACACATTGACATAACTTCATCTCACACTGAGCACACCACATCAATTTGGCAACAGCGCCAACTATTGGTCAAAAGTGATAAACCATCCATAAACCATCAATAATGAAATTTTAAAAAATGCTAATAACTTTTGATTAAATAAGCCTATTGTAATGAAACTGGACTATATATAATAATCCTTGCATCATGCCGAGAACATAGATGCCAATAGTTGGCTGAACGTCTTGTCCACCATTTTGATTTTCTTTAAAACCTACTTTTTAGAACTCCTCCTAGACTATTTATCTGATTTTCAAGTCAGATCATCTTCAGACTGTTCTGACAAAAAGTTATGGATTTCATGTCAATAGACGAAACCGTTTTCATACAGCGCGACAACAAATTTGAAGCATGATGCCAACCTGCGTCTGAAGCTGTATCTCTGTAGCTTTGACATATTGAAACCAAACTTTATTTGTGCCATGGTCACCTCACACTGACCACACCACATCAATTTGGTTACAGCGACACCTACTGGTCGACAGTGATATTTCTTTTATTCATATTAATAGTGACTGTATTTGAAATATCAGCCGTTTGCTTAAAATCATAAATACGTCTTGAATTGCTCATTGATGCAGCTGGTCTGATGCTACCAGCCATGCTTGTATGACTTACCTTGCCTTCTTTGTGCTTTGCCCCTTAATTGCTAGCTATATTTTAAGTCAGTTTTGATTTCAATCAACCTTTAAATTAAGCCTTTTCTTAAAGACAAATGAATTATTGATGTTCAGTTTGTGGTGTTGGTGGATTGGCTCACATTAACTGGCTGTCCTCATCATACGCAAGAACCTGCGTGACGTCCCAGTCTCCCGATGTGATGGACTGCAGAGTATCTGTGCTGCTGTTGGGCTTTATGAAGAAAACAGACATCAATCATACTGAATGTGAATAATAGAACATTACGCTTTTCAACATAATATTTAATAGCCTATAAAAGAATGTGTGTCATATTTCAAATAGAGAAGGTGGAGCATGTTTGAAGAAATTACTAAAGTAAAGGCTTTAAATTAATCACTTAAATGATGTTGAGTGTATAAACATGATTAGTTGGCACAAAATAAACTGGCTTGGGAAAATGAAGGAACTTGTTTGAATTAGGGAGTGTATAATCATATTCTTTAGTAAAATTAATCTCTTTGCATTGCAGTACTGAGACATATGTTACATCTAAATATTGTTGTTTAATTAACATTATTGGTAGACAATCTTGTCTTTTGTTGTGGATGTCACACAACAAGCTTGCATTTTGCAATTCTGACTGTTTCTCTGAACTGTGAAATATAAACTCCGCAACTGCAAGAAAAAACTGCAAGATTTAAACTTGTAATTCTGACAAATAAAGTCAGAATCGCAAGATATAAACTCACAATTCTGACCTTTTTTCTCATAATTGTGTGTTTAAATGTCACAATTGCGACTTTTTCTCAGTATTGCGAGTCAGAATTGCAGTTCCGACTTTATAACATGCAATTCTTGCGATTCTGAGAAATGGGGTCTTTCACCCCATATAATTTGACTTTATAATTTGCAATTGCAAGTTTATATGTCACAGTTCTAAGAAAAAAGTCAGAATTGCAAGTTTATATTCTGCAGTTGTTAGGAAAAAAACTGAGGATTGCAAAAAAAACTCACAATTCTGAAAAAAAGTAACACTTGCGAATTTATATCTCACTTTATATCTCGTGATTGTTGATTGTTGAGTTTTTATCTCGCTATTATGAGTTCTGAGAAAAAAGTCAGAATTGCAAGAAAAAAGTCAGAATTATGAGATAAAAAGTCACAGTTACTTTTTTTATTCAGTTGTGGAAACAGGCTTCCATAAAATTCTCATTTTGTAAAAAAAAAAAAAAATAAGTAAAATTAAATAAATACATACAATTTGCTGGTTACAAACAAAGTGAGGGTAAGAACTGTAAATAATGAGGAAACTTTCTGGTTGGTTTTAGATAAATCACCCCCTAATGCTAGGGTTTTAAAAGTATAAATACTTTTTATATATTTAATTTAATTTATTTTATTCTACTGGCAGACATATTATTAATTTCTCTTAAAGTTTGTACATCTAGAATTCTTTTTATATAGTATATTTACAGAACAAATTTCATTGATAATGTCTGTTTTATTTTGCCTGGGTAATTTCTGTTCAAGCACTCTTACTTTGATGTTCTTTTCATCCTGTTGTTTCTGTTTTCTTATTTACTGTATAATTTCAGTTTTCGGTGATGTTATTTGTTTCTATGATTACTCATTTATTTACTTAGTTCTTGTTTAACCTGTGTATATTTAGACCTGTGTTTCAGTTCAGTATTTGTCTTTTCTTGTCTTAGTGTAGGTTGTTTCTCTTATGTCTTTTCCAGAGTTTTTTAATTTTTTTTTTTTTTATCACAGGTTTTTGCTTGAAAATAGATTGACGCCTCCCTGCTTGAACCAAACATAACAATGTTTTTATATATGAAAATACATAGTTGCCTTTTATCAAAAAGTTAAAAAAATCCCATTGCTGACGTACCTGTGAGATGGACATGGAGATGTGGAAGAACTTTCCTCGTCCTCCCTGTGGGATTGCTCTGGTGAAGAACAGCCTCAGACCATCTTTAGAGAACAGCGGTTCTTCATTCTGTTTGAGAAATGTAACTCTAAACGATCATTACCGCCACACCAGCATCATCATTACTGTTATCATCGTGATGTTCTCCTCCCTTGGTAGTGTTTCATCATTTAGTTTGCTATGCAGAGTTTTATAATTACTGAATTACAAGACCTGCGGGAGCGCAAGAGAATGCGTCCGCAGCACAGAGCGGACGTATTTCTCCAAGCAACACAAAAATATTAAAAACATAACAACATATATTAGAATGTGAATTATGATGATAATGCAGCCCATATGTAATAGTGAGTCTGAGCCCTCAGGCTTATTTCTGCAGGAGTTGTACAATCCTTTATTCATGTTATTGCAAAACATTTCATACGGCCTCCTCCCTCTGGGCGAAAAACAGACATGAAAAACTAATCAGGAAAAACAATATCAGCTCAAGCACAGTACTGTGGGGAATGTGATAAGACAAACAACATCAAATGTCCTCGACTATTCAAAGCTGTTACCGTTGACAAACACTGACATGGCACATCTCATTATTATTATTATTTATTTTTTTTGCCCTTGTCTGGGCGGAGGAAGTTAATGCTCACCTGTCTGTGCAGCCACCCCTCACTTTCATCCTCATGTTTCTAAAACAAAAAAAGGAAATCACAGAGAAAAAAAAATGCAGTGAAACATCACAAGAGTGCAGAATCTACTTTGTGGCTCATTTAGTTCAGTTCAATGAAATCTGTGAGCGGCTTCAATCCTCTGCGCACACCTTGGGAAATATATGATTCCACCAAATCAGCTTATCTTCGTAAAATGGCACAGCTTTTTACTAAGATACATTCATATGTGACATGATCTGAAATCATTTACACTTATAATTTGCATTTTTTATTAAAACTAAAATGTGGTAACTATGTATGAATGAAAATGTGTGACAGCAAATTATTAACAGAACCTAAGGCTGACGATGGTGCTTGAGAGATTGTTGGTCATTCAGCATTTCTGTAAAACAACAACAAAAACCTAACCATAATACTGATATGATACCACTACTACTACTACTAATAATAATTCTACTGTTAACAGAAATATAAAATGCTAAGGTCTGATGAGCTGCTGGGTAATAAATATTTAAACATGTTGTCTGCGTTCACTCGACTGATTTGCTGAAATCAAAACGTGGACCATAATAACAAAAAAAACAACAACAAAAAAAAAACAGCATATGCTGGTAGGTAGGTTTTGATGCTGGGATACTGGTTAGGTAGGTTTTGATGCTGGTTTAAGCTGGTTCTTAGCTGGTTTATGCTGGTCCTTAGCTGGTCATGTTGCTGTTCAAGCACCAGCATAAACCAGCAAAGGACCAGCATCCAAACAAAGACCGCAGGAACCAGGATCTAAACAAACTATTAACTATTAAAATATAAATGAAATGAGGCAGTGCTGTTTAATGTAATACTTCATTTCACTGTAATGTATACGTTCCCTGAACTACATTTCTATGGCTATTAATATGTTTAAATGAAAATGAAAAGAGGCAGTGGTGTTTGATATCATTTTGTTTTATTGTAACGTGTGTATGCTTTGCATTAACCACATTTTCTATTAATATTTTTAAATAAAACAGAAAAAAGGCAATGCTGACTGATAATATTTCATTTCACTGTAATGTATGTACATTCCCTGAACTACAGGGAATTAATATTAATATGTTAAGATGTATGATAATATGTATGTGGCTCTTAATATGTTTAAATGAAAACGAAAAGAGGCAGTGGTGTTTGATATCATATTTCGTCTTATTGTAAATACAGTGAGGAAAACTGCAGTATCCAAGGCGAGCTGACCGACGTTCAAGTACGCTGCTGTTCCATTAGCAGAATTACTGGACTTGCGTTGTCCCTGGGAGGTCATGCTTCCGAGTTGAACTTGCGAAGTCCAAAATTAGCTACTTGGTACTGAGAAATGGCCTTGGACAGGGAAGAGCAGTCACGCACAGCCCTATGTCACCTAGTCTCAGCCTCAAACGTCATGCCCACGGACCTTTGGCTAAACGTCTGTGCATAAGGCACACTTAGCTGGAAACACTTCAGGAGTTTTGAAGTCTCATTGGACTGGTTAGATTACACAGGATTATGCGTACTTTAATGTTCCGCCTGGAAACAAAAATGCCGTGGCGCCAAGCCCCCTCATGAAAGAAGAAAGCCATTGTGTTTGCAATTGTGACGACAAGCGCCTATTAGAATCGACTAAACACTGGATTTTCAAAAGTATGTGAAAAAAGTTAACGGCATAGAATCTTTAAAA
>JAHKKF010512592.1:0-28833 GCA_019740295.1 Labeo calbasu | reverse complement strand
AACGAGAGAATGGTCCAGTAAGGCGAGCGATAGTCCGAAAAGGCAGGCGGCTAGACAGTCGATAACGAGAAAACCAGGCGAGAGATCAAAACTAGGAAACGCTAATGATGGGAATAACAATACAATACGACAATTCAACAATCCGTGGTTTACAAGTGGAAGGACTGGGGCTTATATAGAGCGCCTGATTGGTCACGGGGGCTGACGCAATCAGTGCGGTGGAGGATGGGAGATGCAGTCCGGAGTGTGGTGCAACAGTCAGAGTGTGTAGGTGAGGTGAGAGTGACATCTGGTGGTGAGCGGACAACGGGACACCGACCAGATCCGTGACACTACAAATGTGAATTTGCAAATGAAGTGTTTTTATAGTGCTTCTTCACAAAATGACATTGACAACTACTGGCCTGGCATGCATAATACAGCGTTTTCAGTCATTTTAACAAATCCCTGTGAACAGGGATTGTAGAGCAGAGAAACATTCAGTGCGTTTTGGTCATTCATTTATATGACAATAGCAATTTTGGGGCCTGAAAATGCAAACATTTGAAATGAGTTTCAGAGTTTTTGAAAACAATACCATTATCGTCTCTGTGTAAACTACAAAAGCGTGAATTTGTGAAAACAGTGACATGCACGTGTGTATTAGGCTACCAGTTCAGTCTGGCGAGTACATTTTAACAACACTGACGTCTGTACACAAAACTTCTCAAAAACATTTCAATTTGTAGCACGAAGTTCTTATGTAAACACAACCTGAATCAGTAGAAACTTCAGGCCAGGTGTGTTGGAGCCATCTCTTGCAGAAAAGTGTCCCTCCATGAACAGGATTGGACACCCCTGATTAAATGATTGGTATGATTTCTTAATGCTTCCAAACTTTACTACATTTTACGGTAACACTTTAGAATAAGGAACACTTATTCATTATTAACTACGACTTTTCCCTCAATAAACTCCTAATTTGCTGCTTATTAATAGTTAGTAAGGTAGTATTAAAGGTTAGTAAGTTTAGGTATTGGGTAGGTTTAGTGATAATGTAGAATAAATCATTAACATGTGCTTAATTACTACTAATAAATGGCTAATATTCTAGTAATATGCATGCTAATAAGCAACTAGTTAAAATAAAGTGTTACCCATTTTTCTTTTCTCTCCATTTCCCTGGTCATGATTCTCCTGTTATTCAATGTCATTGATAATTAAGCACTGCTGTTTTAGAGCATAAAGGAACTTTAAAAAAAAGACTGCATTTGATAGAGTTGTGTTTAGTACATAGTGTTTTGAGGGGATGGTTGCTGGTACACTCTGTGCCACATTAGATGTAGCCATTCTGTTTTAGGTGTTTTGTTCACATCACATAACACTAGGAACATCCCTGTGTTGTTGCCTCCAGTGATGGCTTGAGTGAATTTAAAATTGAACACACGCATACTGTATATCCCTGGTAGACTTGTTCACATATTTATATTATTAGATACACCATTCTGGCACATGTATAGCTTTGAGTAATCATTTTACACATTGAAATTTGTTGTTTGCCTTCTTGAATGTTCTTTTCAGTGCCATTTGACATTAAGAAAGGTTTTTGCCTTTTTGGAAAAAAGAAAATAATCAATGCAATGACATTTATTTAATCAAGTCACGTTAATGGTCAAACACAAGTAGTCATTCACCTGGTTTTGTTCTGTCATATTGGTTCAAAATAGCAGTAGTTATAACCCTAAAGGTCTGAATCATTATGGCCACTGACTCACATAAATGGATGAACAAAACATAATGACTAATTTCAATGTGGATTTGAACGACGTCACAGAACTGGATTCCACTTTAGACTGAGGCAGGTTAAATGCAACTTTTCCTTAGAAAAGTCAGTGTGAATCCCATCTGGTTGATGTCATCTACATCTTTAACAATAATTATCTGTTGATTAAAGTCCATAAAACACACTTTCGTAACCAATGTCCTATTCATTGGCACACAGTTTCCTCACTCCTCCGTAATGCATTTACAGACTACAGTATGCCGCATCTCTTTGCTTCTGTTCATCTTTATCTAAATCAAGCTGGCATAGGTTAATTGAGGGTGATCATTTAATATTCAGCCTCAGTGCAATTACTTATACAAGAGAGTATCAGTTTCTGGTGTTAACAGTGAGAAGAAATCTTATTGTAATCCATGATCATGAAAGGAAAATGTACATGCAGTTTATTTGCATGTTTTGACAGAATACCCACCCAAAAGAGGAACTAAGCAAATAAGCACACTGTAGAGTTCTATCTGGCAGGATTTTAAGAGAAAGCCCAGTTGAATGTATCAGCACAATGATTTTAACAGCAGAGCCACCAGATGGGTGAGATCAACTGTGTAGGTCCCATTTTCTCCAGCACGTAGAATTGAAATTGCCTCTGCATATCATAAGATGATATGACACCTGACAGAAAAATTGAGGCCCTGGTTGGTATGCTCAGGAAAGAAATCTGGCAGAAGTGTGGGGAAGAGAAGTTCATAGGTTACTATTCTGGATGTGCTAGTGTTGTTCTGGGCCCAATTAGGCTAAAACTTCCCAACTAACTAGGCAGTTAATTTGAGAAAAGAATTGACGTGCTAAAAACTTTGGAATAAAATTCAATCAGAAATTAAAATTGTAGCATTTAAATTCTATCTTAGTTTTAAACAATTTTATTTCTATTTTTTTGTCTTACATTATATAAACTATATCCAAACCAGTCTCATAAAAATACATACCTCTGGGCACTTTTCTGCAACACCGTACTGCATGTTTCGCTGCAGTTTCAAAGAGAAATGTCCACTGAGTGGCACTAAAACACGGGTTCAATACGTCAGTTCACTAAAAGTGAAATGTCGCTAAAAGTTAATGCTCTATCATGTTGGAAATATGCCCTACGCCAAACCCAACCCTAAACCTACTCAACAGTGTTAAAAAATGCAAAACTGATATAAAAACACGTTCGTTGATGCAAGCGTACCATTTGAATCTTTCTTGTGTGCAGATTTTGTCAAACCGTAGTTACATGGGATTCATAAGTCATAATACAATATTCTTCAAGTAACTGTGCGAAAATTACCCTTTATCAAACTAACCAACAAAAAAGGTGTTGGAATTTTACTGCCTCTAGTGTTCATTTCTTTTGGAAACTACAGTGATATGTACTTATTGGTATGTATTTCGTGTCTCGCGAAAAAGTGCCCCCAAGTTTTTGCCATGAGACCAGGCAATATCACACAAGTGGCCATGTGATATTGCTCTTTATCACAGTAATTACAGCTATGCTTATATAGTGATATCACAAGGCTGTGAGTGTGATACTGCATTTATACAACAGTTCAGTGGCACATGCGTGTAAATAAATAAGAAACAACCATGGGGGAAAAAAAGGACTCAAATCTCAAAGCTGACAGTTTAACAGATGATCACAAGCCTTCATTATTAATTTGAAAATGACATTTTAGAACTAGTAATGGAGTGTTGAGTTTCTTCTGTTACGGAGTGAGAGAGACTGGAAGCGGGCAGATCCATTTTTCATAGCTTTTATTAATAAACAAAGAAGTGATCATACACAGGGTTGGGTCAAACAGTGGCAAACAAGTATATGAGGGCAAGACACAGGAGTAATCCGAGAACAGGCGAGGGTCGATCAACGGTGAACGTATTCCAGGGGGCTAGGCAAAAAGGGTAATCCGATAAACATGCAGGAGTTAATACGAGGCGCAAACAGAGTCCGAAACGGCAAGACGAAAGGTAAATCCACAACAGGTGATGATAATTCCAGAGCAGGCTGCTGACGAGACAAGATATAACCAGACTAAAATACAAAACTCAGGAAACCAGACTAGACGCAGGATAATTTAGAGATGGCTCCGTAAAGATGCTAACACTAGTAGAGTGCTAAACACAATGCAATACTTTGCGATACAGGAAAACGAAGTCCAAGGCTTATATAGTGTGTCAGATTGGATGCAGCTGTGTGTGTGTAATCAGCGCAATGAATGATGGGAAATGTAGTCTGGGGCAATGAAATAAGAGGGCGACATCTGGTGGTGAGCGGGCCGAAGGCCACAGGCCAGATTTGTGACAACTTCGTTGAAAGCGTATTTTATTACTGTATTAAAAGCTTGCTGTATTATGTAGAGTGTTATGGACAAGAGAGGGACTGAGCGAGTGTAATTAACTACAGCTGATACAGCATTCATTCTTCAGCTCAATCTCATATCACAATAAAACATTAGTTTGAATGTTAGTTTGTGTTTCCCAATACTAGATACTATTAAATACTTCTATTATTCATAGAAAATATCAAATAAAATCACTATTATTGAATAATAGTAATTAATAAACAACAACTGCTCTTTTAAAAGTTACTAAGCAATTCAGTCAAGAGTACAAAAGCAGAATTCTAATGCAGAATTAAAGTTATTTAAATATATAAAGCCTGCTCTGGAACAAATAATAGATTAATGAGACCAAAGACTGCTCGTTAGATTTACCAAAAACTAATTATATATCATGTTTAACCACTATAGAGACATCAGAATCAGCAGTAGGACTTTTTTTTTTCTTTTAATCCAGGAGTGTCAAGTACCTTCCATAAAGTATTAGTAGAATGTTAGGTTAGGTTTAGTAGAGTAATTTAATGTACTTGTAGTTATTTATAAATAACTTAATGTCATATGTAAGTATAGTGAAGCATCATCTGCAAGAGCAGAAAAGTCAGTGCAATGGGTCCAACCACAATTTCAATTTCAAATTATTGCTTGGGGAGAAACAAATATTATCTTTTCAGTATGGTACAGAAACCCTGAGGAGCAAGGTGGAAAAAGTATTTTAAATCTACATGACTCTTCTTTAGGAATATGCTATAGGCCCCCATTTTTCAGCATAAAAACATATGTGTCCCTCTGATGTTTTTTTTCTTCTTCTTCTACATTGAGTGATCATAATTTAAAGCTTAATAAATATATATATGTTTAATTATGATTGGTTTTATTACATTTTGTTGCATACTGAGTTGTGATTTTGACTTGACTTGTCTTCCTCGTGAATATGTAACATAATGTAGCATTTAATTTACACAAAACCTAATAATATAGATTTACTGTCTTGCAAGAATAGGATTTTCCTTTAGAAATAATGGAGAGCTAAGTTAGGTGATACAGCTTGTTGAGATCAATTTAATAATTAAACAATTAAAGATCTTTTGCACAATGGACACATGCCTTATGTGCCAGGTTAGAATTAACAAGAAATTCCACACGCAGACACACATATGCAGCTGAAACAAATATTGCTTCTTTATTGCAAGCTAATTACAGAAATTAGCATCAGTAGAAAAAAAGTCATCTTCAGCCCAGCTGCTTCCGCCTTGATTGAATCAACTGCTTCCTTCCCTCTCAAGTACCTTTAGTCTAATTAGCCATTTGTAACTGAGTTTTGAGCTTCCATGCTAAACCAAACCACCACCAGTTACCATGGCAACTATACATTTGTAAACCCCTAAGAATCCCTCTTCCCTTTTCAGAGAGTCAATCATGCATGATCCTTCAAGTCAAGACCCTACAAGCTTTTCGATCAGGCATCAGTGTTTAATCACATCTGCTCCATCTCTGAATGGTCTGAGCCCTTCCTGCCTTCTGAATTAGCAGCCCTCCTGCATTAATGCAGATTCAGTCCCATCACAGCTTGAATGCACATGGAAGTTTTGATAAAACTGCAGGAGGAGGGTTGTTTGTGCTGGAGAAACCAGCACAGCTTGTTTGCTGCAAGGTTTTCACTTGGTCTTCGAGTTGCTTTTCACCTCTGAAGTCATATTAAATGTACACCAGATTTTGGAACCCTGGGCAATGTGCTCTTGATATAACTTATCAAAAAGCGACTTCTCCCTGCAGCAAAACAAATTTAATACCAATTAATCTTAAACTATGAGCAATACATTGCCCAAATGAACTATTTGTCTTCTCTACTTCAAAAACCTTTTTTTTTTTTTTTTGTTTCTACATTAAGTGACTTTTTTTTCTTTTTTTTTTTTTCTTTTTTTGACGTTTATAGTTCTCTGAGTTTGTTTCTGTCATTGTAGAACAGTAAACCTGAGGTCAATGTTTGTAGGTGAAAACTTGGATGCATTTCTTTTCTTTTATATTTTAAAATAAATACCTGTTGTTTTTCAGCATACATTCTGAGAGGGAAAAAGGTGATAGTTCAAGTAGCTGTAAGTAATAAAATCTCCAAAAAGCTAAACATTGCATCTTTTAGTGAATGCGTTCAAAACTATATATATATATATATATATATATATATACAGTATCTCCCCTCACACACACCCCTCACATTTCAACAATTATTTTAGTATATCTTCTGACAGGACAATACTATAGAAATGAAACTTGGATATGTTTTAGAGTATTCAAAGTGCAGCTTGTATAGCAGTGGGTATTTACTGTCCACTAAAAATAACTCAACAGCCATTATTGTCAAAACAGCTGGCAACAAAAGTGAGTACACCCTAAGTGAACTTGTCAAAACTGTGTCCAAAGTGTCAATATTTTTTGTCAAACCATTGTTATCTAGCACTGTCTTAATCATTCTGAGCATGTAATTCACCAGAGCTGCACAGGTTGTTGTTGTGATCCTCTTCAAATCATCTATAATGACATCATGGAGCTGCTGGATGTTACACACATGGTGCTTCTCCACCTTCCGCTTGAGGATGCCCCATAGATGCTCAATATGGTTCAGGTCAGATCACCTTCACCTGCACCTACCTCAGCAAGGCAATTGTCATCTTGGTGGTGTGTTTGGGGTCATTATCATGTTGGAAAACTGCCGTTCTGAAGGGAAAGCATCATGTTCTGCTTTAAAAATGTACAGTACATATTGGAATTCATGTTTCCCTCAATGAGCTCCCCAGTTCCAGCAGCACTCATGCAGCCCCAGACCATGATGCTACCACCACCATGCTTGACTGTAGGAGAGACACAATTTTCTTGGTACTCCTCACCAGGGCATCACCACACATGCTGGACACCATCTGAGCCAAACAAGTTTATCTTAGTCTCATCAGACAATAGGACATGGTTCTAGTAATTTATGCTCTTGGACAGGTTGTCTTCAGCAAACTGTTTGTGGGCTTTCTTGTAAGCCAGCTTCAGAAGAGGCTTCCTTCTCGGACGACGCCAATGCAAGCCGACTTGTTGCAGTGTGCAGTGTGTGGTCTGAGCGCTGACAAGCTGATCTTCTACTTCTGCAACCTCTAAAGCAATGCTGGCAGCACTCATGCATCTGTTTTTTGTAGCCAGGTTCTGCACCTGACGCACAGAATGTGCACTCAACTTCGTTGATCGACCCTTGTGAGGCCTATTCCGAATGGAACCCGTCTTGGAAAACCTCTGTATGACCCTGGCCACAGTACTGTAACTCAGTTTCAGTTTGTTACTGAACCTCTTATAGCCTAGGCCATCTTTGTGAAGAGCAACAATTCTAATTCTCAAATCTTCAAAGAGTTCTTTGCCATGAGGTGCCTTGTTGAACATCCAGTGGTCAGTATGAGAGAACTGTACTCAAAACACCAAATTTTAACTGTGTATCTAATACAATATACACAACTTTGTATGGTCCTTTGTCAAGCAGACAAAAACATGAACATGATGAATAGGACATGTGGCTTTGCATGGTTAAATGACATAGTGCTGTTATCACTTAGGATGTACTCACTTTTGTTGCCAGCTATTTTGACAATAATGGCTGTATGTTGAGTTATTTTCAAGGGACAGTAAATATACACTGCTATACAAGCTGGACATTGACCACTCTAAAATGTATCCAAGTTTAATTTCTATAGTATTGTTTCTTAAGAAGATACCTACAAAAAAAACATTGCTGAAATGTGAGGGGTGTACTCACTTTTGTTACATAGTGTATGTATGTATATATACATACGCCATTTCAGGAACCCTAATACATATATATATATATATATATGTGTGTGTGTGTGTGTGTGTGTGTGTGTGTGTTGTAAATTTGTAGCAACTTCTCCTGCAGCATGTGTGCAAAAAAAAAAGGAAAGAATCTTTATTTTATTATTATTATTTTTTTTTTTAAGTCGCCATTTCAGGAACCCTAATGCTGGCATTGCATTCTAGGCATCAAGCAGGTAAAGAAGACTGTTTCAGCACTGACACAGGGCAGCTTGTTTGTTTGTTTTGTTGTTGTTGTTGTTTTTCTCACACTATTAATTAGATTTAGGGTAATGTTTACTGTAAGTTATATGTTAATTTTAGGCTTTTCGTGACACTCACTGGACATTTAATTTCCAAACTATCATGATATGCACAACAACCAACCTATCTAACAAAGTAAAATGCTGTTTCCAAGACCTAGTTTGAAAATCTCTTCAGTAAGATGTAGGTAAATGATAGTAATATTTATAGTAATATTTATACAGGAATGGATTAAATAGGAGAGTTAAATAAATTAGACTTTATCTTTTTTTTTTTTTTTTTTGCAGTAGATCATTGGCAACCCACACACCGTTGATTAGTGCTCGCAGCTTCACAAACTTTATGCAACTGCAGATTTAGTTACATGGACTGCACAACAAACTCTGAAGACAAACTGACATAACTGGTGTCATATTAGGAGTGAAATTAGCAATAATTTTGTAAAAGAGCATTTGATTTCTTCATAGGTGAACACTCTTTGCATATTATTGAAAGCATGCTTTTTTGGCATCCTCATTAGCCACGTTTGGCCAGTTTGATAGTGTGTGTTTCACTGTCAAAAAACGACTGTCAGAATCACACACCCACTAGTGCCAGGAAGCTAAAATAATTGGCAAATAAAAGCTTTGCATATCAGTTACATATTGTTTGGTAGTTGTTAAGACAACAAATTATGGGGTGATTTGGGGAAAAGCCTCCTGCTGTTGTCTTTTTATATGGTAAAGGAATGAACATCCCTTGATTTATTCAAAAAGCTGACAGGCTTGTGTTCTTGCAATCTAATCTTTTCAAATATATTAAAACTCATTTAAGAAGCTGTTCATTTCATTCCTTGTGTGTCGTTTAAAACATTCACGCACCAGATAGGAATGTTTTCCAATTAAAGATGCTATCAGAAGCGAGCAAGTAAAGTTGAGGACAGCTTGTCACGTGGATGGCTCCTTCTTGATCATCAAAGACGAAAAAAAAAAAAAAAAAAAAAAAAAAAAATATATATATATATATATATATATATGCATACCTCANTATCAGAAGCGAGCAAGTAAAGTTGAGGACAGCTTGTCACGTGGATGGCTCCTTCTTGATCATCAAAGACGAAAAAAAAAAAAAAAAAAAAAAAAAAATATATATATATATATATATATATATATGCATACCTCATCGTTTATCAAACAGTAAGGAGGATCAGTGTGTCTTTTATGAGCCAGCCAAGTGGTTAAAACTGTTAGCGAGTGAGATTTCGTTTTCAGACAAGGCGTACACACCAAAGAAACAAGAGAAGGGAGTAGTCTTTCATGTTCTTATTGATGTTTAAATTGGGCATTTTATACACAGCATGTGCATCCATTATCATCCTACCAAACTATCCTAATACAGCATACAGAAGGTGTGTAAATGTACTGAGAAAGCATATAATGGTAATGAATGGTATATTTTCATCCACATTTTCATAAACAAGGCTTTGTGTGGTAGTGGTTCAGTTTCTGAAGATGTACAAAGATGTGCAGTGGCACTGTAAAGTGTAGTGAAACATCTCATTTCTAAGCATAAAAAAAATAAATAAAAAAATAAAAAAATACTGGACTACCACCAGATTTTGTTTTATTGTCTACCTTATCTTCCATTGTCAAATCAAACATATGAGGTGAGCAGATGGTTGAGTAATTTATAGCATTACAACATATGCAAATAAGCTTTGGCAAATATTGTGAAGGTCTGTTTCCTGTTCACTATCTTCTCTTTTGCCATCTGTTATATTTGAGCTCAGGTTTCCCTCCATCTGAGTAATAATTAGCCTCACCTGAATCAGTTGTGTGATAGAAACCTTTAAAATTCTGTAAAAAGTATTACTTATTTAGTTCCTTATTTATTTAATCCTCTAGTGCTGCTCGTGTGGCAGTCAAAAATGACTGTGATTGTTGATTTTCTTCAATTAAATAAATGTTCTATATTATAGTTTGATTGTATGGTACAAAATTATATTTATGGAATGGTTCTCATCAATTCATTACCCCTTACCAGGTCACTTTAAACCTATACTTGAATTCAATTTCCAACTGTCCAAAAATCTTGAATGCTTTGGAGCACAGACTTGACTTTCGTCTCTTAAAACAGCACAAAAACAGCACAAAAATGCTTATGAATAAAGTTTATATCAAATATTTTTTATAAAATATATATTTTCCAAAACTCAAAGCCATACATCTAAACTAAACATGATGTATTCCAAATTTAAGGTTATATATACATGGATTTTGAGACTTTTGCATCTGAACTCTTCATATATATATATAATATTATTATTATTATTATTATTATTATTATTATTATTAACAGGGTTAATTCCTTATGTAGCTGTACCAAAAAAAAATGTTTATGCTTGGATAGACACGGATAAATTGAAAAGTTAATAATTAGTAGTAGTGGTAGCAGTAATAGTAGTTAAAAAAAAAAAAATGTTTTGTTCTGGAACTGTGTAGTCAGATTTTACTTGTCTAAAGCATGCGTGTCATTTATGAGCAAACGTTTAGTCCGGGCATTTGTCAGGTAAACTCAATACTTTAAATTTCAGTCCAACAACCAATGAATTGTAAAAAGCCCTCAGGATTACATTAGCACAAAGAACGTCTCTATGTGATCAGGGTGATACTGAAACCTTGCTAGACGGCGAGAAACATTTATATGTATCATTACAAACTGACTGAAAAAGGCAGGGTTTAGTCGAACACAACAGGCTGGTGTAGTTTAATTATTTAACAAACTAATGACTGGTGGATTAAATCAGAGTCTTGGTTTCAAAAGAGTTTGTGGTACACCGCTAGGCTCCAGAAAACCACATCGATAAGCTGTTGTCCAGTCATTGGAGTCTGGATTAGCTCAGGCTCGATGTGAGCATTAGCAGACGATTGACAAATAAAGCGCTAACAAGATTGCGATCAGAGAGCCTCGGACTGACAGCCTTGATAATCTGCCATTCCCATTCCACACTGTTTCCTGTAATCTGACTTCACATAATACTTCTGAGTGTTTCTTTTTTTTATTGCTCCCCAAAGCCCTGATCAAGTAAAAGCTTAATTATGGCTAATGAATTCTCTCCAGAGCTCCACAGTAAACACTATCAAAAACAATCACACCAATTCTGAGAAGGAAAGAGACATCCAGTAAGAAACACAAGCAGCAGAGAGGCAGTAAATAAATATTTATGGATGATTTCTGGCCATTTCATTCCTTTGATCAGCTCTGTACAGTTTGCTGAGCCTAAAGCAGAGAGACCAAGATTTGTGGCTTTTTGCTCCATTAAACTGCACGAAGAAAACAAGCATGAAGTTTTTTTGTTTTTTTTTTTCAGGGCCACCAAACAGTTTAAAGCAGCACCCATGAACAACCCAACTGGGTGATCCTTCAGCAAACATTTGCAACTTCACAAATAATGCTACAAAAAATCCCTTTAATGTGACAAATCTGCATTTTTTAAAATGTTTTAATGTTAACTCCTAATTAAAATGTTCTGTATGTTTAACTAAAATGTGCATGGAGCTCCAAAAGCAATAATCTTCCCAATTCCAGTTGTGTAAAGCCATTCTGAGACTCCTGAACATGGCACTGATAGTGTTATATGGATAAAAAAAAAAAAAAAAAGAGTGATTTAGGATGAGTTTACAAGACACAACTTCAACTAAAAATGGAAAATGTCTTGTGTGTTTTGGTTGTTCATTTATACAACAACTGCATTTGGGCAGTTTCAAAGTGCAAGTTTTTGAAAATACCATTATTGTCTCCATGTAAACTAATAAAAATAAATATTTTGTGAAAGGGGTGACGCCACATGCATGTGTATTACGTGTTCAGTCTAGAGCAATGATTTTTTTACAAAGTGACATTGCCTAATATTGGCAACTACAGCACATAAAAGACTTTTTTAGCAGTCTGACTGTTCGACTGTATATATATATATATATATATATATATATATATATATATATATATAGCTTTGACAGACACACCACTTTATGAATGAATAGGCCTACCTATAAATATGAATGAGATCACCTTGATTTTGCTAAAATATTTGCATGCAACATGGAACTTGAAACCATCATTGCTTATGGTGTTTTAAGATGTTGTATTTCTTTACAGCTGTTAGAATTGTATGGGTCATTGGCTGATTAAAAGACAGAACAAACATTTTGCCTCATGAGCCTTAATGATAAATCTTCCCATGAGACTGGAAACCACCCTAAGCAAATGAGGACATTTTGGTAATGTGTAAGCTATGCTATGTAAGCTGTTCTATTGTGGGAATAAACAGATAATTCTGTACAATTGAGTTTTTTCTTTCTTTCTTTTTCTTTCTTTCTTTCTTTCTTTCTTTCTTTCTTTCTTTCTTTCTTTCTTTCTTTCTTTCTTTCTCTCTTTTTCTTTTGTAAGTGCAATACATGTGTTGCTCCTAATAACCAATAAAGTAAAACAAAGCACACTTTTTGAGGTGCAAGTTACAGACAAAATGACGAAAAAATACAACTGCACACTCTCACGCTAGGTCTTATTAGATAACTGTACAAACAAAATGGTGCATAACATTTTCATCCAGAAATCATGACTCATCGCATTTGTTATAGATTTTGAATAAACTTTATAACCAACTGAAACCACATCTAAAATACATGTAAAAATCCACATATGATGACCTTCAAAAACATGAAAAAAACACTGGATGATCAAAAAGTGTGTGTATATATAGGTTAAGGAATGTATTATGCTAATTACTACCTGAAGGCACAAACTCGCTGAGAATACTTTTATCAGCATTAGAAAGATGGTAAGAGCAAATTTATGTGTCTGCACATGAAACTGTGCATGAGAACTCTAAAAACATGCTATTGCCAGTGACTGAAATGAACATCTATCTCCCCTCACTGAAAACTTTGTGCATATTTAGAAAATAAATAATAAATATGGACGTGTCCTCATAAACCGTCATACTCATGTCATTATACAAATTTGTGTCCGCATAAACCATCCTAACCAGTGCACACACACACGTTTTACGTCTATATTATTCCATATAATTTTCATATTTAGCACAGGTTTCTACTTTAAATGTTGTAGAGGACATCAACAGGAATATTACAGGACTGAAGGAGAGTGTAAAGAAGGTACACTTGTCACCTGAGGCATTTGTGAATAATAAGAAAACACTCTTCCATGCAAGTGAGGAGGCTGAATCCCCTGAACACACTTTCCCATGAATAATCCTCTCACTTCACTAGTATCTAAAAATGTTCCATCCTATACCACCTTGAGGATGTATAGCAAACAAAACTCTGCAGCAGTCCATCTAGATGCTGTTTGTCAACGAGAAGTAGTCCTTTTCCATAATGCTGCTCATTATTATGAAACGAACCATTTTTTAATGAATTTAATATTAATAATACTTATTCAATGATGTAAAAATTTAGTACATGCATAAGGTGAGTTACAATGTAATTAATGCCATTTATTATACTAATCCGCTAATATGTGCATAATGTTTGCATAATGAATCGTATTATATGCTGGGAAAACATATACATACTACATAATCAAGCATATTACAAGATCTTACTTTTAATGTTCTTGATTGATTGACATTGATTTTTCATTTATTGATTTCTTGATTTTTAAGGATACATACCTTTTACAGCACCAAAGCAACAAACTTTTTTTTGGGGGGGGGGTCTGTTTGTCAAAAGTGATTTAAAGGCAGCGAGGCAATCTATCCGGATTAACACACGCCGGCTTTTGTGTGACAAACAAAGACATTCTTAAGAGATCTGGTGCTCTGAGAATAGCTTGTCTCCGGGTCATGGTTGTGGATTAAGTTCCTATTGAATGACAAGGCAATCTATATTTATATAGCATTTTATCTGCAGGAGGTCTATCTGATTCAATAGTGGCCACCTCACGGTTCGCTGAAGTCAAGGTTTGCACAAAACAACCTCATACAAATCCCCTGAAATACAGCGAGCAATAACAGCAGCACACCGGTTTGACCTTAAAACCCTGTGCGATTCTAATGACCAGAGCCAGGTGCCCTCAGATGGAATGGCCTATGAACTTCAGTAACCAGAACATTTCAGATGGTATTTTCTATTGAGTTTTTCTGGCAGGTAACTAGGGAACAGGCTTGGGTTCAAAACAGGGTCAGGAAATGGAAGTAAAAAAGAGATTAAAAACATGAAAAGATTAAATGATGACACACAAAGACAAGAAATGACAGTATCTTTCAAGGGGTCTTATTATGTCCCTTTCAACAAGCTGTAATGTAATTCTCAGGTGTCCCCAGAATGTGTCTATGAAGTTTGAACTCAAAATACCCCACATATCATTTATTCTTCCATGCTGTAAATGCCCCTTCTTGGGAGGAAGCAAAAACACATTGTTTTTATGTGTTTCTTTAAATGCAAATGAGCTACTGCACCCCGCCCCTTTTCCAGCAGATGGCGGTGCTTTTACAACTTGTGCCTTAAAGCTGCATCCTGTAACTTTTTTTTTAGTTAAAAATGATCCAAAATCACTTATTGAGCAGGTACATAACCAGCCCCTAATCACAACAGTGAGCCTGTAATAATGTTTTTTAATTAGAGTAGTTCAGGTCTTTACGTTATTACGTTGCGTCCGTATACATAAAAAAGGAGTCCTGGGTAGTAGGCTATGTCGAGTGTGTGGATGCTGCAGGTGGCGGATCAGCTTCCTCTTAAAGCAGCTGGAATAATTTTAAACTTTTCATTTTGAGAATAGGGTCTTATGCTGCGTTCACACCATATCGTAATTACCGCAATTTCGGGATGACAACATGTGACGTTCTACTCGGAGCTGTTCACGTCCTCAGACTCGGAATGCTTTTTCTATGGCAACACTATCAATGCCTGAACAGAGCCTACGCTGGTCAGGTGGTACAGCGGTCATGTCGTAGCTCTCAAAAGACTCCCAGTTCACAAGTTGGAATTACGAGTTCTACAAGGACATGAGCGCTTTTTACACGTTGGAATCTCGTAATTACGGGAATTCCGATATGGCGTGAACACACCTTTAAACGGTGCATGATGGTAATGAAACTGATCACTGAAAAAGTGATTGAAATTAGATTATACTCCAGTTTTAAATGTGCATCTGATTACAGATACGATTTTTATTTTAAAGAGAATGAGTTCTAAGGAACATTAAATTGCTTTTTGAGGTTAAAAGAACAATGAAATTTGAATGGTATGACAATTAGAGATTAGATTGTACTGAAACTGAAATCTATATAATGCTAATACACATGGTCAGAACAAAACTGGCAGACATGTTACTTGTTCAGATTACATTTTCCAGTAAAACGTCTTATCTGTAATTCCGAAGTACAGTCAATATTCACACTGGTGCATTGACTGACAGCCCACACATACACCTCAAAACATCAGATTCATCCGCCCTAAGGAGCAGTGCTGATGCACAACCCAAGTAAAGAAGATAATTCCACAAATAACTGCAGTTGCAGGTTTCAAACAGAAATGGTTTCTGGAAAAAACATTTCTGGAGAAACCTGAAAATGTGCATCTGCCCGCATCCAAGCTGACAGAGCTTGAGAGGTGGAGAGGTGAGGTGAAGAATGGCAGAAAATTGCCAAATGCAAATGTGCAAAGCTTTTTACATCACACCAAAAAAAACTTGAGGCTGATGAGGTGCTTCAGCCAAGTGCCACGTTAAGGGTATGAATACTGTCAGGGTTTTGACTTTGTTTTCCATGTTTTCCTCCCAGCCTTAGTTCCTGTATTTTCTTATTTGGTCTCCTTCCTGTTCTTGTTTAGTTAATTGATTACTCCTCCACCTGTTATTAATTATCAAGTGTACTTAAGTTCCTGTTTTCCATGAGTTCATCGTCCTGTCTACTTTGTTACTTGGTTGTTCTTGTGTTTGCCTGCTCCTTAGCTTGCTCCATTGTTTATTTTATTAAAGTCTGTTAAAGTTTATTTTCCTTTGTCTCCTGTGTCATCCCTACAACACACCTGACAGAAGACAGGACCTTAAAGATGAACTGGGCTGAGGACTTTCTCCTAGAGTTCGGGCAGGGGGGAAGATGTTTGGAGCGGTATGTGGGGGACTTCCTGAGCAATTTAAACCAGTTTAACACAAGGCTGCAAAATAACAAAACATAAAGAAAAAAAGGGGTTTGAATACTTTTGCACACACACAATGTACACAAAGTGTATCAGCAATATACAAGTGGTAAGTGACTCTGGCCTACCCTTTTATAGGCCAGTCTCTGCCCCTTCTCAGGATGTAGGATTTCATCGGTAAGAATAAAAATTTACATTGACTTAAACTCCACACCCAGTGTATGCAATAATTTAATTTTCAAACACGAACCCTCATATAAACATATTAAAAACAGTGACACAAATGATGGACACTTTCTTCGTAATTTTGTCAGTCTAGTCACTCCCCCTACATCCAAAAAAATGGCTTCACCAGGCTTTGAGCATTACACTTAATGCACGCCAACAATGACGTTATATGCATGCGCTGCTCAATGGATCACTATTGCCTGCACCACCAGCAAGTCTGAATACACACGCAACACAAAAACATCCACAGAAAAATGGATGAACCTACCATATCAACCCACCAGGTCTAGAAGGGATCTTATTTCCTTCCACTTTGTGGAAGTTTCAGTTAGCCATTGCCCAGGTGATACCCAAGGTAACTAGTTTCTAGCCTTGCCCACTCATGTTTCTTGAAATTGCAGGTGAGTCCTGCCACTTGGATATGTCTAAGGGTCTCTTCTAGATGCTTCAGATGTTTGTCCCAGGAATTACTGAAGATTACCACATCATTTAAGCAGGCGGCTGCCCACCCCGTCACCTCTCTAAATGACCCGGTCCATCAGCTCATGTGTCAGGTGACCAGTTTAGGCCGTGATACGTCTGCTTGGATTTACCTTTGTCTGGATGGTGGAACTGATAGGTAACAGGTTCCATCTTCCTCACTATGCTTTTACCATTTGGCCAGTGGATTGTTGCTCTATGTTGGAAGTAGTAATAGTACCTTCTGCCCTGGCTGTACTTGTCTCTGTCTTGGATTCCCAACATTTTTGGGCTCTGTGTTTCTTTTAGATTGTCTCTTGCTCTTAATAACAATCGAGCCGGTCTCTCATTGCCAGCACATATTAAACAAGGCCTTCTCCTCTTCACTGCAAGCAGGACCCTCCCAGCTCTTCTGTATGAGGTCCAGGGCTCCTTGGACTTGACAGCTGTATAGAAATTAGAAAGGGGATAAACCAGTTGAAGCTCGAGGTACCTCTCAGTAAGCAACCAGCAGAAATCGTCCTTGGTTACTAACGTAAACTCGGTTCCCTGAGATACGGGAACAAGTACTGCATCTGCTTAAGACACTATGGGGAAAAATCCTTTTTCTCCTTTCCTGATGCCTTTTCCTATCCATTGGTTTGTGCAGTGCTTTTAAAAACAAACCAATGGCTTGGCAGCGAGCTGCATGAGCCTACAGCAATGAAGCCTGCCAAAGCCCGCCAGAAGGGGCGGGTTCATCTGGCTATATAAACGGGCATTTCGCCATAGGATCCTTAAGTTACTTCGACTGAAGAAACGACTGAGTCGTGCAGCTACATAGCATGGCTAGCAACACAGTACTGACGATGCTTCACTCGTATTGCGTCTGCTAAAGAAACTATGGGGAACCTGTACAGTCACGCTGTGTTATGGTAGAGGAACCACTATATATGTAACTTTGGTTACACTTTATTTCAAAAGTCCACTTTAGACATTCTACTAACCATAAGTAACTTTGCAACTACATGTCAACTAATTCTCATTAATTTGCAACTACATGTCTACTAACTCTCAGAGCAGACTGTTCGGTTAGGTTTAGGTTGGGGGGACACCAAGAGAACTCTGTGCCCTTACTCCCTGATTCACCTGATTACCTGTGGGATCAGTACGATCAGGGGAAAAGCATAAAGAAGGAGGTTGGGCCAGTCGTGGGCCAGTCTCTGTCCTTTAAATAATAAATTGGGCAATGAGAGTTGTCTCCTGAGACGAAGAGGTCTACCTCAGCCTTGCCAAAGATCTCCCAATCCTCTGAACCATCTGAGGGGTGGAGCAAGGGAACTTTGCTCCAAGATAGCATATCTGCTCCTTTGTTCAGCCTGCCCAGCCCATGCATTGCTCTTAGTGAATGCAAAGCCCATTCCAAGAGGTGCTCTACCAGAATCAAGAGGCGCTTAAAGGAGAAACCGCCCTGGTGATTTATATAGGACACCACCGTCAAGCTGTCAGAGTGGAATAAGATGCGATGTCCCCTTAGGTCTGGCAGAAGGGTGTGAAGGCCCAGATATACTGCCAGCATCTCCAGGCAGTTGATATGGAGGCGAACTTCCTCTTTCAACCAGTAACTGAAAACAGGTTTGTAATCACACAGTGCTAACCCCAACCTAAGTTGGAAGCATCTGTCAAGACTACTTTCCTTTTGCAGACCATTTCCAGGGGCAAGCCCTGTTCCATCCACTGAAGGTCTTTCCAAGGGGCTAGAGCTGCTATGCAGGCCTGGTCCCCCTTGACACAAAGGCGTCCAGGATGCCAGGCGTGGGACAGAACTCATGGTTTCAGCCAGTACTGAAGGGGCCGCATGCAAAGCAGGCCCAACCAAAGTACAGGAGACGCAGAGGCCATGAGGCCCAGCATCTTCTGAAATGCCTTGAGAGGGTGAGAGGCTCCAACTTAAATGAGGCTGCAAGCTGCTGAATGGCCAGTCATGTTCTGGTGCGACTACTGACTGTTGGCTACTTGAGATACTTGAGAATGCGGATTCCCATCTGTCTCAGCGGGGAAAGAGCCACCTCCATGCACTTTGTAAAAAGTGCGAGAAGCTAGGGACAGTCCAAAGGGTGCGCTGATACCACTCCCTCAAAGGGGAATTCTCAAGAATCGTCTGTGGTGGGGGGCTATCTGGATGTGAAAGTAAGCATCTTTCAGGTCCAGTGAACAGAACCAGTCCCCTGGGTGCACTTGTGAGAGGATTGGTTTCAATGTAACCATCCTGAATGGCTGTCTCATGAGGGCACGATTCAGGTGTTTAAGATTGAGGATAGGCCTTAGGCCGCTATCCTTCTTGGGGACGAGGAAGTAGTGACTGTAGCAGCCTGACATGCTCTGAGCTGGGGGATTGTTTCTATGACTCCTTTCGCCAGCAGATTCATCACCTCAGCACACAAGAAGAGATCACAGCAGATAGTTGTGTGAGCGCATGAATGGGTCCGGTATTCTCAATGAACATATTGCCTTAGGCACCCGGAACTGAACAGAGTGCTTTCAAAAAAATGTTTTGCTAGATTTAATGCTCTCGTAGTGAGAACAGTCAGCCCTGTGCCATCAGCCAAGCAGAGGGTCGCTGGTTCAGCTTGCCGAGCCATTGGTTCGTTTTTAAAAGCACTGCAGAAACCAATGGCCGTGTAGTTACACTGCGTGATTGAAAAAGGCTTCAGGAAAGGAGAAAAAAGACTTTTCTCCAAAGTGTCTTAAGCAGATGCAGTACGAGTGAAGTATCAACAGAGAACTGAGCCATTTGTCCAAGTCACATCCTGTACCTGAAACAAACTTCCACAGCATGCTCTTCAAAGTTTGGTTGAACTGCTACACCAACCTGTCAGTATATGGATGGTATGCACTAGTTCTGATGGCTGTGGTGACTAGCTGGTGCTGAAGCTACTTCATTAGCCACATTGCTCACCCTCAGCCTTCCATCTATGCGGTGGCCTTGCTGTGGGTCTGCCAGTCTCCATCAGTGTTACGGCTGGAGGATCCTCCACCACCAGTTCCGTCAGCCCTTCCTCCTCCATGGCTCCTCCCTCCATCAGCTCCACCGTGGGCCGTCATCATGGCTGTGGCCTGGGTCCCACCTAGCTCATCCTGCTCCAAGTCCCTCCTGTCATCTTCCTGGCTCCTCCCTCCGTCTGTTCCGTCCTGGTTCCTCCTCTTTCCTCCTTGGCTCCATCCTCCGTCATCTCCACGCTGGACTTCATTCGTTGTCCTCCTCTTGGGTATCTGTCCTCCTCCCGAACCTCTGCCTAAGTTTCCACTCATGCCTCCCTCTGTTGTTGTCTACAGCGTGAGGTCATGTTCCTGTCCTTGTTTAGTTTAATTATTAAACCATGCAACTGTTTCATCAGTTACCCCGTGTACTTAAGTTCCTGTTTGTTAATTTCTTCCCTATCGGGTCCTGTCGTGGATTTACTCCTGTGTTTGCCTCCTGCATACTTCCTGAAACAGCGTACCGTGACATTAATGCGGATATTGATTTATTTATTTATTTAACCAATACATTCATTCATTCATTTCCCCCTAAACTAAGTCAATAATCATATTATGTCATGTCATAGTCAAGTTGACATTTTGTTGAGTATGTCTGTGAATGTAAACAGTTGGGGAAGAAACTACCATCCTCCTCATTTTTAAGTCTTTGCGTATAAATATTTATTTATTATTATTTTTTTTTTGTCTAATTGGTCAAACATGGTCTGAAATAGTTAATAATTTAATTTGATCCATTGTACAAAACAAAACTTGCAAATATTTTCTACCATTTGACAATGACTAAGCGGCTCTTATGTGTGCAGCTTCTGCAGGTAAAGGTGATTTTATATCCAAAGCAGTATTAAAAAAGTATAACCATTTTAGGTTTCCCAAAGAATCTTTCAGTGAACAGTTTATTAAAAATTAATCTCTGCACACCTGAAGGTAATGAAGTCAAAGACATGTCCTTTTTAAATGTGGTTTGTAATGAGTTGTTTGAAAATACCTGATGAAGGTCATGACAACCGAAACGTTTTTTCCCCCTACAGAACCTAACTGAGTAAAAGTACAAACATTCAAGTTGAACAGCACTCACCTAAAAAACAAATTCTCTTAAATAATAAGGTATTCCAATGGACTACAATTAACCAGGGTACTTTATATCTCTGTTGGAGACCAATCACTACCATGACTAGCTTAAAGCAGTGAAAATTCTCACTTATGTTCCAAAATCAGTGGGACATCCTTTAAAGAGAAAGCATAGCTACAATATTCTAGAGTCCTTTGCTACTCATCTTTTACAGTGTTAAAATCATCCACTCAGCACAATGTTTAGTCACAATGCATTGGTTCTACTCAAGGTCAACATGTCAGAGTTCCTCAGCTGCACTGCTGCTTAGTGTTTCCCTGTACGGCTACTGAGAGCCTCCTTCAGAAGTCCGTCAGGGGGGCACTGAGATTTCCTGACATCTGTTGCTGACAATGATGAAAAATGTGCTTAACAGGAGCTGACAAGCTCCATATGTACCATCATTGCAATCGGAAGGTCTTCAACTGCTATAGTCACATTTGCAATCATGGCGTTAATTGATTGGAGACATGGAGAAACTCAAATTTCTACAGATCAATGAGAAAAAGACATGCAACAAAGACATAGATGTTAGCAATGTTATGGCCAAGGTTCAGGGATTGCAAATTGTAGGTTTGGTGCATCATTTAAAACAGTATGTACTTTATGAGATACGGTGATTTTAATGAACAGTATTGTTCTGGAACCTCTCTGAGCATTGTTCATGTTTATTTGATACCTCCGCTTTCAATGTGAATGTGTTTTTAAAAATAATTAGGTTTATAATTTTTGCTCAAGGCATAAATCAAAAAGATTGATCCTCTGTTTCTCTGGATTACATCCCAGGTTAATCCAGGTCATGGACAGACATCCATATTACAACTTTATAATATCTGCACATAAGACTAGTAGAAAAATTGATTTTCTATATCCAGATGTGTGAATTCTTCACCTCAAATGATCATAAAATGACTTTTAGCAATGCTGATAAGTTATTTTCTTTCTTTCTTTCTTATTAGGCATTTGTTTAACTGATTGGTATCAGCCTTCTGAGGACTGTGCGTTAAATAGTGCAGTTCATGACTTACGCAGGCATGTGACTGACAGAGGATACGAACGTTGCATATAGGGTGTTTTCAGTTTTTTTTTTTTTTTTTTTTTTTTTACTGGGTTAGATATTTCTGGGTTAATTTGAAAATATTTGTCTTTTGTGAGAGAAATTCTGAGCTCATTATACAGCAGAACAATGTTAGAAGAGGTAGTCCAGAAACCATAGACTTAGACAAGATTCAAGAAGAAATGTGACAGAATCTGAAACATGCATTATATTATGATACATAGATAGATAGATAGATAGATAGATAGATAGATAGATAGATAGATAGATAGATAGATAGATGTGTTTATATAGGTCAAATAGCAATATAATGATTTTCATACTGTATGTACTGGCACAAAGTTTTTTTGTCTTGTTTTTTTTTGTTTTGTTTTGTTTTGTTTGTTTCATGCTAGGTGGTAAATGCATGCATTTTAATTTGGACATTTATTGTCACCAACTGTGAGCTCACATAATAGGGCCTTTGTTTCCCATTGTCTCACTCCTTAATGAACCTCATCTACATTTCCTTGATTGATACATATGCATTGATTTGATTGTCTGTCATTTGTAGCCTAGTTTGCACTTTTGTTACTTATTTGGCAGCAGTGAAAAATGTGTAACAAAGACACCTCATTTTGAGAAGAATAATAAATGCACACCAAATATTCATAAGCACACATGTGCATTCACATGCATGCATATTAATACACTCAAACTGGCATATATGCATTCTACGTGCATTTCATCTTATGTACAGGATATCTTCAGTTACAAAAGTAAATCTTGGTTACATCTTTCAGTGTTAATCAGCTCTGACTCTCACAAACTAAACAATTGCATATGGAAAAGATACAAATATCTGGAACAAAATCGAGCTAATTAGAATAATGACTCATCTAGAAGAAGAGGCTAAATGACATGGCAGCTTAGTTGAGTGAGTGGGCAGAAGACTAAAATTGAGTTTCTTCTCCACTCTGATTTTTTAGAAAACAGTCTTAAACTGAATCCACCATGCAAAAAAAAAAAAAAAAAAAAAAAGGTAGAAAAAGAAGAAGAAGGATGTGTTCTAGTACTTAAAACTTAAAGCACAGCTAACTTTTCTCCCTAGTGTTTATATGCAATACAGGCTTGTTATTTTATTTTATTTTATTTTATTTAACTACTGGGGACATATGCGTGTCCATATGTCAGTTAGATCTGGCAAAACATCAAAACATTTTAATACTACTACTACTACTACTACTACTACTACTACTACTACTATTATACTTATTATTACTTAAAAAAATAGACAAGAAAGAAAGAAACAGATGACTGTCATATTTGACTCAGTTATGCATTTTATGGTCAAAGCTCTGGTGTAGTAACTAAAATGCTGTAGGTTAAAATACCACCAAAGGTTGATCTATGAATTATCATGGTGTGTCCTTGATCAAGATACTTAACCTCTGGTTACTCCAGGAAGACTAAGTCTGTTATACTGCAAGCATACTGTAAGTAAGTGTCCGCTAAATTACTACTTCATCTCCGACACTTGAGAATCTCACCCACTATGACATTACTGCACCATCAAGCCCCTGAAAACCGTGTGATCCCCCTTCTGCATCTCTTCACTTACTTACAGTAAGTGCTACATGCAATCTTCTTCTGAGTGCTTAATCCTGTTTTGTACACATAGAGTTATTTCATGAAGTGACAACTGCATTCTACAACTCAATTCAATCCCCCCAAAAAAACAAGGCAGTAACAACCACATATTATGTTCAAGCAGTGTAAACTCTCTTTAAAATAAGGCTCTTTGTTGGCATTGATAGTTCCATGAAGAAACTTTGACATCCATGGAACCTTTCCATTCCACAGAAGGTTCTTTATAGTGGAAAAGGGTTCTTTAAATTATTAAATTGTTCTTCACACTGAGAAGAAGAATAAAAAGGTTCTTTAAAAAAAACTCAACAAGTAGTACCTCTTATGTCTTTCTGTAGCAGTATCATAGGTCTCGCCAGCCCTGTGTTCTAGAGTTATTGCATATGTTATGATCCAGGGAAAGTCTGCTTAAAGCAGCAGCTTAACAAGCATGAACAAGCTTGCATCTGTTGACAACAGTTTACTAACAATTGCAAGACAATAATACACCAGTCACTAGGCTCAGCTTCAGATGGCAAGCTCACAGACCGCCCACAATCCGTTCACTGACCATCTGATGTACATTGCAGACAAAAATGGCCGTGTTCAAGCTGCTACAATGATCATTTGTGAGAAAGCACAACACAGAAACAACCTAAATATGGTTACATTTAAAATAACAGTTTTTTGATTTATTCACATCAAAAGTATCATGTAACATCAAATGACAGTATAGTGACAGAGTGAATGAAAGAACAAGTTTACTATGTCCAAAAGCTGTACATGTGCAACTGGTTGTGCGATGCAAACATCAAAATGTATTAGTTTACAAATCATATGCTATGGTAAATGTGTTTTCAGGTCATAACATGCACAAGTATTGTGCAAGGAACTGTACTAAAGTAAGTCTTTATCAGCTGATAATCAGTAGTAGTGTAAAACAATGAACTGCATCTTTAGGAATGTTTTTAGAGTTTAGGTAATTTATTTATTTATTTTTTATTTTTTTATTTTTTGAACTTGTTGGAAAAACATAAAACAAAACAAAAATGCATTATGTGTTGGTCAGCTATATTTTTCTGTCAAAGTTTTTTTTTTTCACATTTTTTTTGTTTCTTGAAGTCACATATGTTTCTTGTTTACAGTCACAAGATGACTAAATGTTGCTATGGGAATCACTGTCAACTATTGCAAATCTAGCTTAGTAGAGTAGTGACTGTAATAATATATATATATATATTTCAGCAGATTCACTGCTGTAACTAAATGTGACTGTCATTACCAAAACTTTGCAATGCGTCTGTAGCAAATGACATTTATCGCCATTCCCCATCGTACAATTAACAGACATCCTCTTTCCATTTATGCAGTCGTTATCAATTTCATATCCATTTATAGAGAAAAGAATCCACATTCTGATGATATCTGACATTTAGACAGAAAATTGTAGATTTTGCTGTATCATGTTTTTATCACGTCTGAATGTGTTGGACTACAAATTAATGGGTCTGTGGGAAAAAAAAAAAAAAAAAAAAAATANAAAATTGTAGATTTTGCTGTATCATGTTTTTATCACGTCTGAATGTGTTGGACTACAAATTAATGGGTCTGTGGGAAAAAAAAAAAAAAAAAAAAATATATATATATATATATATACATATATACATATACATGTATGTATATGTATATGTATGTGTGTGTGTGTGTGTGTGTGTGTGTGTGTATATATATATATATAAAATCATAAATCATAAATATAATTTAGCCTAATTATAGCATCTATTTGATAGCCTAAATAGCCTGTTTGAAACATTTGTTAGCTGATGATAACTGGCTAGCTCATGCATTCCCTGACAACTGAACCCATGACCTTGGGATATTTCTTAAAACTGTGTAGTGTAGTTTAATGTAGTTAAGATGTTACGCAGCATGTTAAATCATTTTAGCAACTACTTGTGTTAACATTTTAGCAGTGTGCTAGAACAGTGTTTCTCAACTGGGTTGTGACCCAAAAGTGGGTTGCGGTGTGTACAGTCAAAGAAGCAAAAACAACAACAACAAAAACATAATTCTAAATGGGTTTTTTTGTTGTTGTTGTTTTGCTTAGTTTTTTTCTGATGTGAGACTTTTATTTTGAAAGACATGCACGAAAGCTGTCAGGTGCAGTTAAAGTAAGAAAAACACAGTTCAGTTTTGATTCAGTATCTCCGGTCAGATGAGATGTTGTCAGGCTTAATGTCATCGCCATTATTCTACCGATATTTTCGAAACTTGTTATGAAAAATAAAAAAACTGTCACATTTCAGAAACACAAACTATAGGCCTACTACCCTGCTAAAAAAAAAAAACAAAAAAAAAAACAACAACAACAAAAAACAACTAAAACCAGCCTAGGCTGGTTGGCTGGTCTTAGCTGGTTTAAGCTGATAATGTCTGGTTTTTAGCTGGTCTCCCAGCCTGGCCAGGCTGGTTTTAGCTGGTTATTCCAGCTGGTCTACTAGCCTAACCAGCTAAGACCAGCCTGGCCAGCTAAGGAAGTGGCCAAAACCCCTCTAAAACCAGCCTGCTGACCAGCTAAAACCAGGCTGGATGACCAGTTAAAACCAACCAACCATCTTAGGCTGGTTTTAGCTGGGGGTTTTTTTCAGCAAGGTGGCCTGTCAGACTGCTCAAAGCGTGCACTCTTTGATTGCACGCTGTTCGCACTGTATATCACTTCAGTAACGTGCAAAATAAACTACAAACATGCAGTGTGTGAAATAAAACGAAAGTACCAATAAATCATAGTAGCATTGTGCAGTAGCATGTGGACTTTGTGTGTTCGCTGGGAAGGATTTGCATGAAGGTATGATATTCATTCTACTCATTACATTAGCAGTTCATGTTAGTATTGTCTATTCACCATGGTAACTGTTGTTTCCATAACACAAAAATGCTTTGTTATTGTCACTTTGTGTTATTTTATATATGTTTAAATGACTGTGGTGGCTTATAACAATTTAATTGTATTAATAAAACTAGTTTGGAACTGTTATTTAATAGCCTTACTGTCACAACAATGTGTTGAAGGAAACGCACAAAGATGATGATGATGATTATGAATTCAAAAGTCTTTAATATAATCCACAGAGGGGTAAGTCACAACAAAGTAGAAAAACACGTGCACATAGACGAGACCGGACGAACAATACTGAATTAAATACAACTTATATCCACAAGTTTCCTACGCCCCGTGCATCAAAAGTAAGAGCGTCTTCCGGTTCGAAGTTAACAAGCGGAACGTAACACTCATTCATTCAACAGCTGACAGTAGTGATGGGCAAATGAAGCCACTGACATTTCATCTGACTGTTTTGGGAAAAGATTCAAAGCTTCTAGTGTGTCGAAAAAAAACAGCACGATCTGGTGGTTAGTAAAAAATAAAGCAGCAAGAAGCATGTGAAAGAAACATTGTCGAACAAAACATTCACCACACATTCCACAGATCGACTCATGTTACGTGCACAATATAAGTCTAACAGTGTGTGTGTTTGTTTGTTGAATTTCTGTCTCAGATAAATTCATTTACCGATTAAACTGTGGCATTAAATGCTAGTACGAATATGATGTAATAGAAGAATAATGTACACATGAAGTGCATATGGCAAATATTTAATTTTCCTGAAATGATTATTTTTATTTATAATTTATTTTATATTACTTGTATGACTGGGTATTTAAAAATATAAATGAATAAGTAAGAGCTGGGGGTTCAAACCGACACACAGTGAATCTCGCACGGGACTGGAGAAAAAGTGAGGCTTTGTTTGTCACTGGTTTCGTGATTTCTATGTTAACAACACAAGCCTCGAATCAAGGCTTCATCTGGCAAACCCCTTAACACAAGCTCCGATGCCTCGGTTCAAATGTCACATCACTAGTTAACAGTCATTCAAGATTTAACGATCCAAACTTGCTAACAATGTGGGAGCACAGCTTCGAACAACACATGTTGTCCCTGAGCACCATAACGACATCTCTCATAAAGATTTGCAACTTTACAAAGTAAACAATGATCCGAAAAAACACAGCCTCTTGCTAATTAGCACACACAATACTACTACTGCTGCCTCACCGGAAGTTGTACCCACGTTCTTTTCTACAGTAGCGCCCCCTCGGAAACACGGTGGATAGATAGGTGATAACAACGAACCAATATTATATATATATATATATATATATATATATAGCCGTCCATCATTTTGACAGATCACACTTGAGGGTGATCTATTGCAAATTGTAATTTGTAGCTGTAATTCCCACCCCTGTCCAGTTGGTGGCGAGTGTGCTCCAGTGTAGCAGCAGGGCATGGGATTCAGAACAAAAACGATACTGACACCAATATTTTGCTACGTGTTTAATTTCACATAGGCGAGTACCCAGTTTAAGCTACAGCGATCTATTACACCACATTAAAGAGTGCCAAAACAGTATTTATTGGATGAATTTCCTAATGAAATGGACAGCGTTTGAAATCTGAGACCTTTTCATATCAAAAGTAACAAAGCACAAAGCTTAGCCTATTGCAACTGGATGGGAGGCGCACTACGTACTGTTTCATTCATCAGCTGAAAACAGCATAGACCGAAAGATTGTCTGGGATTTAAGAATCTATATTAGTTAAAATGAGAATCTATTAAAATCGATAAATATTTTAGTGTCCTCAGATTTCATGTGGGATATGGGTCTGGTCTAAAATAGTTTCTGTTCATCTGTTCTCTTCAAAATAAATGTATGTAAGCCTATGTTGTCCTGTAGGTTCATGATTAAAAACTAAAATGTGAACAAAAATAATAGCAATTAAATGTGTTATTATAATTAAAACATGAAAATGAATATGACAGATAACTGTAGATTATGACAGAATTTTTACGACCCTGTCTGTCGAAATGACAGACAATGTTAAAGTCTAACGCAACCCCTATATAACCTATGATATATAT
>JAHKKF010512590.1:0-12419 GCA_019740295.1 Labeo calbasu | reverse complement strand
AAAAAAAAAAGTTCTTATTACAGATCAGATTGTATTTACACTACTGGAAGAACCTTTGTTCATTAAATTATGAAAACTGTATTCTAAATGTTCTCTGAACATTTAAAATGCTCTGTTTTTAAAATGTTTTAGAAACATTTTTTTCTTGATTATACAAATGGCAAGGGAACATTCAGTTTTGTATCATTTTACAAACATTTAAGAGAATGTTACTTTTGAATGTTCTAAAACAAGTAGTAATATTAAAAAAAACGGTTAGACAAACATCAACTAAAACGATAAAAATGATATTTTTGTGCTGACATTATTAGAGACCAGATAACATTGTATTTACGCTACTGGAAGAACCTTTGCTCATTAAATTCTGAAAACTGTGTTCTAAATGTTCTCTTTTATAAACATCAAGAGAACATTCCATTTTATCGTTTTGCAAACATTATGGGAACGTTTGTTTTCAATGTTCTCTGAACATTCTGAAACAAGTAGTAACATTCAAAAAAACGGTTAGACAAACTAAAACGATGTAAAAATGTTTTTGCGCTAACATTTTGAGAACATTATTAGAGACTTTCGTTCATTACGTTATGAAAACTGTATTCTAAATGTTCTCTGAACGTTTAAAATGTATCATTTTGTGAACATTTAAGGGAATGTTAGTTTTGAATGTTCTCAGAACGTTCTGAAACGATTTGAAACATTTGAAAAAAAACAAAAGAAACATTAGAGGAAAGTTCAAATAAATGTTTCAGGAAAAAATGTGTAAATGTTGTGCAAACGTTTTGAGAACATCATTATTATTATTAAAGACAAGATAACTATTTCTATTTCTAATACTGGAAGATCATTTGTTCATGCAGTTATGAAAATGTCCAGTTTTTTAAATGTTTTAGAAACTATTTCTTTTTTAAACATTAAGGGAACATTCCATTTCATCATTTTGCAAACATTACTTTTGAAACAAGTGATAACATTCCAAAAACGGTAAAGACAAACATCCGATTAATACTGTTTTTGTGCTAATGTATTGAAAACGCTGAACGTTGTATTGACGTTACTGCCAGAACATTTGTTCATCCCTTGCCAGGAGTCACAAAAAGCCCTTTTGTTTGCACATTTACTCCGTTTGATGGCCGTTTCAGTTTCGCTGCCTGCTTTTCTTGTGGCACTTGTTCCATGTGCCTGTTTTTGGGTCATTGTCACTGTTCTCCGAGCAGGAAGGATATATGGATTTATGAAGCGCCCCAGGACATGGTCCGCTCCTTAACACCTCATATTTCATCTGCTCTTGATGGATGAAACCCTGTATGTATGTCATCCATTTATACGAGAGCAGACGAGGAGGGACGTTTTCAAGGAACTGGAGGGGGAATCTCTCGTGGCGTGGGCAAAGTTAAGTGAGGTTAAGAACTCTCTTCAAAATTAGAGCAGCTGAGCTTTTTAGGGGCTAAACTTGTTACCAGGAGGAGAGCGAACCGCAGCGGGCTGCCTTTAAGATGATATCTTTATAAAAACGCTTTGAGTTAACCAGCCGTTTCCGACTGTGGTCTGTTCAGGGTTTCTGTGGCTCAGTGTTCAGGTGTGATATGCTACGACGAGGGCTAGATATCACAGCGGCCTGTAAGTCGACGTGAAACCGCTTCCTCAACCCATTCTGCTTCATAATGTGCCGTATTTTCAAGTGAAACGCAACACTCAAGTCAAACAATGCAGGGCGGGAGATGATTTTTGTCTCTTGGGAATTGATTGGATGGTTAAAATCTGTTATGATTCACTCATTCTAAACCTGTCTGGATTTGACTATCGAAGATATTTTGAGGAACGTTTACGTCCAACAACACTAGACCCAACTGACGTCCACTATATGGACAAAAAACATTTCACAGTCAATTCAAATTTAATTTAGTGCTTGCACATTATTTCAAAGCAGCTTTACAGAAAATCATGATGTTAATGTTTGTAATATCTTAATATCTTCATGCATTATAGTCACATTTTGCAGATTTTGGCTGAGCGATATTGTTTATATTTTGCAACGATTCAAGCAGTCAAGTTGAGATGGGTTGGGAAAGGAGAAGCAAGCTTTTACATTGAAAAAATTGTTCTAAGAACACTTTGTTAACATTTCCATTATGTTATGACAGTGTTTTTTGTTGTTCTTTGAATGTTTAAAATTTTTCATTTTTCACTGTTTTAAAAACATTTTTTTTAGGAAAAATTCCATTTTATCATTTTGAAAACGTTACATTTAACATTCTCTAAATGTTCTGAAACAAGTAGTAACATTTAAATTTTTAAGTTTTAAGTTTTACAATGTTTCAAAGAAAAAAAAAGCACAATGTATAACTTTTTTTTTTGCTAAATAATTTTGAATTAGTGCTGTCAAAAAATTAATCGCGATTAATTGCATCCAAAACAAACGTTTTTGCTTACATAATATATGTGTGTACTGTGTATATTTATTATGTACATATAAATACACAATATGAAGAGTTAATTTGCAAAAACAAATAATACGTTTTTAACAATTTCCAAAAATTGTTTTTTTTTCATTGTGACTTCCAATTAATCTCAGTCAAACTGCAATTGAGTAATTTCGATTAAGTAAAAAATAATGAACAAAGTACAGCTAACTAACAATAAAACACAATAAAAGCATGATGACATAATTGAAAACATGATTTTTGAAAATTTAAAAAAAAAATCTGTTTTTACACATAAACTCTTCATAAATTAAGTATATTTATATGCAGTATAAATTACATAAATACAAATACCTTCATTGTCTTTTGTCCAACCGTCCAAATGAAAATTATATAGATATATTCATGTAAATACATGTTATATGTGTCTGTCTTTCTATATACATAATACATATACACAGTACATTTGAGGGAAAAAAAGAAACATTAGATGAACGTCCAAATAAATGTTTCAGGAAAAATGTGTGAATAATGTTTTTGCGCAAACATTTTTGAAAACTATTAACGTTACTGGAAGAATGTTCATTACGTTATGAAAACGCTATTCTAAATGTTCTCTGAATGTTTAAAACGGCCAGTTTTTAAAAGGCTTTAGAAAAACATTTTCTTGGTTCTACGAACAGGAAACATTCCATTTTGTATCATTTTGTTAACATTTAAGGGAATGTTACTGTTTAATGTTCTCTGAAACAAGTTGAAACATTTGAAAAAAAGAAACATTAGATGAACGTTGAACTAAATGTTTCAGGAAAAAATGTTTGGCGGATGTTTTTGTAGTAGCGTTACTTTCGTATCGTTCTGAGAGCGTTTCCTGTTATCTGGGCCATTTCAGCTCAATTTAGCATCATCTTCCACCATTCTAGTCATGTGTTTCCATGCTGTAGATTGTGAATCTTGTAGTTTCAGAACACACAGTCGCTCCTGTGCCTCAGATTCTCTTTAAGGTTTTGTTGGATTTGCGCAGCACGCTCATTTCGCTGCTCCTCCCAGTGGAGCAAAGAATTAGTTTTAGTGTTTTTCCCCCAAAGGAGCGCAGGGTTAGTCTAGCAGATCCGTTCCGTCCGCCGTCGCAGTACCGTAATGCTCCAAAAGCCTTGTAGAGGAGCCAGCAGCATGAAATGAGCCCCTCCACAATGATAAACGAGGCAAATCTCTACTGGGGAAATCCAATAGATGCCAAATTAAGCAAATCCCTGTTTAGATCATTGAAGAAAGGAAAATCGTTCTGTGTGGCGCTTCTTGGCCGACGCTTCCAACTTCTTGCCCAAACTTCTCCTCCTAATACTCGGCGTCCCAGAGCCGAGACAAAAACCGAAGCGTATCGTGCAAAAACCGGACGACTTTGTTGAAGACGAGCAGAAGTGACACACAACTGGCAGCGGCGCAGCAGGAGGCTGTCGGTCTCCCTTCGGGATCTCTAAACCGAGATTCGCGCTTGTTCTGCTGTCAGGTGGAGCTCGCTGACGAGACGCAGACGGACAGACGAGATGCTGCAGGAACGTGTGCGAGATAAAGCCGACGGAGGGTCATTTGGACAGGCAGCAGATAAGATGCGAGGCTGCTGGAGCCGTGGAGCCGCGGGCCTGTCCGCAGGCGCTGCATTAACAGGCACAGACCCTAAAGCTGCCTCAGAGGCCTGAACCAACACAACAGCCACTGCACTCGCTCGGTCTGCTGCTGCAAGCCTTCAAGTCTGAATGATCGCGTTTCTGAGATCGGCACACATGAATGCCATTGTGAGCAGTTCGACACTCATTGTGGAGCTTATTAATGCAGTTTAGTTTGTGTGCGCTTGATGAAGAGAATATTGTGCTCATTCGGCCAGTTCAGCTCATTACTGGTCAGATTTATAACGTTTTTGAAACAATCTCTTATGCTTAACGAGACTGAAAAATATGAAATATTATTGCAGTTTAAAACGGCTGTTTTCTGTGTGAATAAGTTGTAAAATGTAATTTATTTCTGTGATGCGCAGCTGAATTTTCAGCATCATTACTCCAGTATTGAGTGTCACATGATGCTTCAGAAATCATTCTAATATGCTGATTTGCTGCTTAAGAAACATTTATGATTCTTTCGGTGTTGAAAACAATTGAAACAGTGATGCATCTTATTTTAAGGTTTATAGATGAATAGAAAGATCAAAATCTTTACTGGCGCTTTTAATCAATTTAATGTGTCTTTGCTGAATAATATTATTTTTTAAATCTTATATAACCCAAACTTTTGAGATACAGTGTCAAAAATGTAGTGTTTCCAAAAAAATATTGAGCAGCACAATTCTTTTCAACTTTGACAATAATCAGAAATGTTTGTTAAGCAGCAAATCAGCATATTAGAATGATTTCTGAAGGAGCATGTGACACATGCTGAAAATTCAGATTTGATCACAGAAATAAATTGCATTTTAACAGATATTCACATAGAGAACAGCTGTTTAAATTGTATTTAGGTGTTCAAGCGCATAGCGCCGTAACCCTATTGTAGTTAGAATGTTTACGGATCAGTGATCTCCACATAAAACTGATCGCGCAGACCAAAACTTGGAGTGATGGTAGTGATCACACCGCCGACAATGTGACCAAGGCTCACCCCAATCGGCCTGATGGTGGCGCTACAGCAAACAAAAGTAGGAAAGAGCTCATAACTCCTAATCGTCAGTCGCAGGCTCACGTGTCTTATGTCGTTGGAATCCTTGCACACTGCCAAATTTTCTGGTATTTTGGATTTTTGCAAAACCTACTATTGTGAACTAGTCCTAGGTTTTCGCCCAAAAGATTCTCTGGAGAGCGAATATCAATAATTATCAAAAAAAGTCTAACTTTTGGCTCGTCGTCGCAAAGAGACAAAGCCAAAACAGTCGAAAGGGGCGGGGACGCTTTTAGTAAAATGCCTATAACTCCTGAAACGGAATGAGATATCGCCGCCAAACTCACAACATTCATGTAAGAGCTCAATCTGAGATCGCAGGACAAAAATTGCAGAGTGTGGCCACTTGGTGGCGCTGTAAGAGGGAAAAACATTAAAATGGCTACAACTATGCAGGTAGTCCACAGTCTTGGTCCAAAGTGCCACAAGCATCTATAAGGATATTTGCGTATCTCAAAAAAACATGGTCGACATTGGCAGATGAAGTTTGAGCACCCATTAGACAAGGTTAACGGAGGCCGATCTGAACGATCTGAACCAAACTCGGTGGGCCTGTTTGACTCACGGCCCCAAACGTCTAAGAGAAATTTGAAAGAAATCGATATTGTGTTTTTCAAGGGCGTAAATGGTTGTTCATTGCACTTTTTTTTTTTTTTTTTGCACATACATACAATATTTGTACTTTGAACTCTAAAACCACCGCTGTCAATCAAATCATTTGTTAAATGACTGAGATGATGTAAAAAACCTACTTTTGAAAACTAGGCAGTACAAATCTCTGGATGCTCTAGGTCAATAATTATCAAAGAAACATATAAAGCTATAACTGGGCTGTTTAGAAAAGGGGCCTGTCTAAATTTCCCCCAAATCCTGTAAAGCCAAAAGAAAAACTCAAAACCTCATGAAACCTGGCGAGCACAACAGACAGGTGATTCTAAACACGCATGCCAAGTTTTAAAGAGATCGGACCACAGCTGGCACTATACCAGTCATAAATGCTACAAAACAATATTTCTATGATAATTATCTGTATTTGCAAAAAATGCTTGCTACATAATGTCTTTTTTCATATGTGCTTGAATGCCTTGAAGCGCTTGAACCTGGGTAATCGCTGCTTGCATCTATATCAGTATTTCACAATTTCACAGTATTTTTGATCAAATAATGCAGCCTTAATGAGCAGAAGAGACTTTCAATAATAGTAAAAAATCGTAATCGTTCCACAGTTTTGACCGGGAGTGTATAAATCTGTAAATCTTCCCAGGAGCGCCTGAAGCGTTCCTCTCTCTTTCTTTCTCTCTCTCCAGTAATGACTGCTTCATTTCCTCATAAACTGGCACCAGCGGTTATTAAAGCAGGACAGTCGGTTGCCTTCACAGAGGGAGACGCCCTTCTCTTGGGTTTATCCGTCATGTTGTTTCCCAACATGCAGCGGCACAGAGTGTTATGTTCTGTGGTTTCATCCCATCATAGCTAATTTGTTCCCATCTCTTGAGAGGGTGGGTGTTCTTAAAATGAATGAAGAAGTAAACTGGGTCATTGGCTTTTGCTCAATACTTACAGCCTCATCCAAATATTCCAAACTCCTCAACTCCCTCTTTTAGTCTTTGGTAAACGGCATGATCCGGCCAACCTTAAAGTTGAATGTGGGTTTATTAAAATGTCTGAAGAGCTTTTTAATACCAGGTCATAAGGTCATAAAAAGTTGCACTGGACCCTAGTTGTCACTTAGTACAAATTAACATTACAAGGTGACAACTTATTTGAGTTGACTACCTTAAAATTTTAAGTTCAGTCTGCTCAAATAAGTTTAGTCAACTTGAAAAGTTGATATTTGAACCTGAAACTTAGATATGTGAGTTGACTAAACTGACAAGTTGGTTTGTTAAGCTTAAAATCTGGGTTTGTTACCCAGCTGCCTTAATTTTAACTTGAATCAACTCAAATATCTTAGTTGTCACTTAGTACAACTTAACATTTCAAGTTGACTAAACTTTTTTTTGAGTTGACTGAACTTAAAATTTTAAGGCGGTGGGGTAACAAATTATTTTAAGTTTAGTCAACTTGAAATGTTGACATTTCAACTTGAAACTTAGATATTTGAGTTGACTAAACTTAAGTTCTTTTGTTAAACTTAAAATTTTTACATTTCCTTAATTTAAAGTTGAATCAACTCAACTATCTGTTTCCACTTAGTACAACTTAACCTTTCAAGTTGACTAAACTTATTTGAGTTGACTGAACAAATTATTGTACGTTGACTCAACAAATAGTTTATTTTACAGTGTAGTTTGGTTACACAATAAACTGTATCTGGTATTATGATGGTAAATGGGCTCATTTTGATGATGACGGCGGTATGAAGGTGTAATTAGCGTTACGGCGTGATGTTTACGGCTCTGTCCGCTGTAACGTTTGCATATATCCACAGTCAAACTGCAATCTCCAGATGCAGCAGTGCAAATAATGAGGGCATATGTTTACCTCCAGCTCCTCTCACCCGGGGAGATGGATTAAATTGAAGCAGTTTGGTTTGTTGTCAGGTTCTTAAGTGTTGCTTTCAAGCGTGAGCCGTCGCCGGGCCCCTGCGGAGGCTTTACTCACTGGAACTGAATAGGGAAGGTCTCTCGCAGCTAATCGAGTCCAGCCACGGGCTCTTCCGCCGCCGCTTTTAGTCACCGGAGGGGCCGTAATAGCAAACAGCGGGAAGTGTGGAAGGGAACAATGCTGCGTGCATACAAACAAACCCCGAAGAGACACAAATGAATACATTCAGAACACATTCAGAGCAACTGACCTGAGCAACTCGACGTGACGGACGTCCAGAACTCACCAACCTGAGTTATGACTCTCCCATCAGCTTTGAGAACGTGAGATCTGAGAATTGATGGTTCTAAAAGACTCTGTGAGTCTGTTTGAGGAAATTAATCTATTTTTAACAGTTTGAATGCTGTTAATGGTTCGTTTTTATGCTGTTATACAATCTGTTGAGTGTAGTGTCATCAGTCTTTGTCAGAGATTTTATGTCTAACAGGACTTTTATCCATCAGCATTTAATTTTGTACATGCATATTAGGACTGCAAAACGTTTATTCGCGATTAATCGTTTTCAAAATAAAAGTTTGTTTACATACTGTATATGTGTGTGTACTGTGTATATTTATTATGTAAACACACACACACACACACACACATATATGTATTTATTTTATTTATTTATTTATTTAAATTCCAATTCAAAGAAATTCAACAGGTAATGGCATTCTGGGGTTTAATTTGATTTTTTTCTGGGTCCACTTTTAATAACAATTAATTAAAAAAAAAAAAAAATAAATAAATATTATTGTTATTATTTATTTATTTATTTTTTCCCAGTCTAAGCTTCTTCAGCTTTAACCTTTCCAATTCAGAATGACTCTTTTTGGGATTGCATGACTGTTGATTGTAATTCTATCCTCGTATTTGAATTTGAATTTTAATTCTAGTTCCTGTTTGCTACATCAATTCAAAATCAGAAATTGCAATTTAAAACCATCTTTAATTTAATTCAAGTAGTACACAACCCTGACAGATGCTTTTCTCCCCAATGCCATGTTGTTTTTGCGTCTGTATCCATGAGATCAAGTTCCTGTCAGTTCTTGAACAAAGCCTGACTGTAACAGCACGGATGGATGTGCTATTATCTCTGCTGTAAAGAAGCGGCTTAAGCTGAAGCTTTAATGAAACTGTGACACGGCTAATTGCTGTAAAGGAGCGCGTGTGTGTGTTTGTGGGGTTTGTCTCGGCCTGTCAGCAGTTTGGCAGCAGTCAATGTTCCTTAAACCTGCGCGTTCTGCGGGCCGGATCTCCTCCTGTGGGCCGACCCGATGTCATCCCGTCACGGAGGAATCCATTTCCACGGCCCTGGCGTTCGCTCTCCGTCTCCCTGACACTTAAATTGCAAAGAGGGCCGGGCGTGACAGACGCGGAGCTCGCCAGTTAGTGTTCAAAATGCCACGGCGCACGACGAACCCTCATCAGAGCGGAGCAAGAGTTCATTTCCCGTCGGTACGTCGGCGACAGGCCTGTGATTATAAAGACAGTGGGACATTTAGAGCTCTTGTGTTCGTGAGATGTGCTTTTAAGGGCTCAAGTGTCGTTTTGCTGAGTCTATATGTGTGTTTGGCCACATGGCACTGATTACTGAACACACAGCTGTTTATCCTCAGGAAAATCACACGTCAGCACTTTTACGCCGAGACCCTCAAGCCCAGGACAGACTGGGAAGCGGATCTTTCTAGTAGCTGTAATTATAGGATTAGTATATGTGAGATTACAGGCAGTGACAACAGAGCACAATAGACAGAAATATTGGTGGCCCAACACATTTTGGTTTTGGCTTTTGGTTTAACTCTGAACAATAAACGTTATTTAGTAGTTATTCATCACGATTGTCAGTCGCTTTGAATAAAAGCGTCTGCTAAATTACTAAATGTAAATGTTTTGTAAACATCTGCAATTTAATTAAATAATGTCTACATGTGCTCAAACATTTGTGTGGCCAAAAAAATCACAGAATTTAACAAGATTTTGTAATGGAGAATGTATTAAAATTTCATTTAAGTTTTCCACCATTGTGAGTTTAACGAGTTTGGGACGAGTTTGGGAAATCACGATTTTTTATTTTTTATTAATTTTCATCATCATTATTATTATTATTATTATTATCATTCAGGTATATTGCCATTCTAATACACCATTGTAATGTACTGTGAAAAAATACAAATATTTAGTAATAATAATAACAACAACAATAATAAATATTAATTTAATAAGATGTACATTTAAAATAAATATACAAACAAATAAATGAATGAATAAATAAATAAATAAATAATAATAATAATTAAACATTTTTTTGTTTTCTAAAATGTTAGTTTTAAATATGCAAATGAGGCATTATTTAATATAATATGCTTTAATTTTCATACCTTTCTAGTACTAAATCTACACACTGGATGAAGTCCGTTTCAGAATTATTGTTTAATTTTTTTTACATTACCGTTAAAATTTTTGTCACTCCATAATTCAGAAAACAGATACAGAAAACAGACAGAAAACAATATATTTTTACAATTTTCAAAGTATATATGAACAAATCCCTCTGTAAAAACCTTCAGAATATAGACATTAATAAATGTAAAGTTTTGTGTGTGTAAGTGCCGCTGACGTGGAGATTTATGGCTCAGTGTAGGAGAAAAAAACTCATTTTTGAGAAAACGGCCTTTAAAAATATGTATTGTAATTGAAATCTGTTGACACAAATAGATGAAGTGCTATAAAAGAAACACTTAACAGTGTCTTTTGGAAGTTTTCCTTGCGCTAGTCTGAAAAACACTTTATGAAAAACCAAAAAGCCCAAAATCTGACCTAACAGGTGCATGAAAATCAGTGTTATATGCCCTTAAGTTATATGATCTATTGCTAAGTGAAACAAAAGCACAATTACATTTGATGACCATTTTTTTTTTTAATTCTTTGGACAGATGAGTCATTCCCATTAAGACCTGGAACATGTCTAGGGAAAGTCAGATTCTTCAGGTTGACGTGTTGATTCAGTAGTATGTAATTGTGTGGTGTTCTGACTGGACTCGCTCCTTTTCATGCCTAATAATGTTCACAAACGGTTTGTTTATATGTGACATTGTTTGAGGCGAGGCAGCGATACAGAGGCAGATTCACGCGGGACGAGACCTTTGTGAGTGACGGTAAGCAGGCGCAGGACTTCGGCGGGCGCTGCGGGCCGGACGTGACCTTCTCTCTGCTGGAGAGCTGTGGGAATATCACTCCTCCGACAACACGGATCCGCCACCGCACTGGATTGCGTCACTGGATTTCAGTTACCATACATATCATTAAAGAGTTTTTATTTCCACTTCAGCAGCTCTTACAAATACCAAAGCTTACAGTTTTCTTCCCATCTATATTCTGTAGGTTTTTACTGAGCGGTTTACTTATATATCATTCACACTGATTTATACTGCAATTTGTTCCCCAAAACATGCCAAAAATGCATAGCCGTGAGCTTTTATCTCCTCTTCAGCAGCACTTACATACATTAAAACTTGCAGTTTTATTCCTATGTTTATTCTTAAGGTTTTTACAGAGGGGTTTGTTCATATATCATTCAACTGATTTTATACAACAGTTTATTCCCAAAAACATGCAAAAAATGCATCTTTTAAAAATCTGTACGTTTTTATCTCCACTTCAGCAGCTCTTACAAATACCAAAACTTACAGTTTTCTTCCCATCTATATTCTGTAGGTTTTTACTGAGCAGTTTACTTAAATATCATTCACACTGATTTATACTGCAATTTATTCCCAAAAACATGCCAAAAATGCATAGCTGTGAGTTTTTATCTCCACTTCAGCAGCACTTACATACATTAAAACTTGCAGTTTTATTCCTATCTATATTCTGAAGGTTTTTACAGAGGGGTTTGTTCATATATCATTCAGCTGATTTTATACAGCAGTTTATTCCCAAAAACATGTAAAAAGTGCATCTTTTTAAAATCTGTACGTTTTTATCTCCACCTCAGCAGCACTTACATAAACCAAAACTTACAGTTTTATTCCTATCTATAGTCTGAAGGTTTTTACTGAGGGGTTTGTGTATATATTACTCACCTGATTTTATACGACAGTTTATTCCTAAAAACACGGCGGAAATGCATATTTTTAAAAGTTGTGAGTTTTTATCTGCTCTTCAGTAATAGTTGCATGAATCAAAACTGTAAGTTTTATTCATATGTATAGTATGAAGGTTTTGACAGAAGGATTTGTTCATATGTCATTCATACTGATTTATACAGCAATTTATTCCCAAAAACATGGCGAAAATGCGTTTTTTTTTTTTTTTTTTTTAAAGCTTTGAGTTTTTATCTCCACTTCAGCAGCACTTACATAAACTGAAACTTAGTTTTATTCCTGTCTATAGTCTGTTTTTTAGTCTGGGTTTGTTCATATATTATTCACCTGATTTTTTTTGCGACAGTTTATTCCTAAAAACATGGCGAAATTTTTTTTCTTTTCTTTTCATTTTTATCTCCTCTTTAGTAATAGTTACATACACCAAAACTTACAGTTTTATTCCTATCTATATTCTGATGGTTTTTACTAAGGGGTTTGTTCATATTTTATTCACCTGTTTTTATACAAGAGCTTATTCCTAAAAACATGGTGAAATTTCATTTTTATGGCCGTTGAATGTATGTTCTGATTTATGGAGTGATTAAAAAAAAAA
>JAHKKF010512588.1:4816-18581 GCA_019740295.1 Labeo calbasu | reverse complement strand
ATATAGCCTACATTTATATTTAAGATAAAAATTTTGCCTATTTAGTGTATTCCAACTAGATTGATATAATTTTTCGGCTGGTCCTTAAGGTGCATTCATGTCATATTGGAATTACCATAATTACGAGATCCCAACTTGGAAAAAACATTAATTTCCTCCTAGAACTTAGAATTACAACTTGTAAACTTTCAACTTTTTGAGAGCTCTGACTCATACCACCTGACTGTACCACCTTGCAGCAGTAAAATGTAGTTAAGCAGTTAATATTCAGTTAATCAACAATAGTCAGTTATAGCAATTCCTATATTGTTAATGTCATAATAATGCAAGAATAATCTAAAAATAAACAAAAGACAAAGTTCGATGTCGTTAGCGCAGAGTTGAATAAATAGCTAATGTTCCGCTAAACTATAAGTGCATTGATGCATTTGAATAATGACTTGTATTGCAGTTTTGTATATTGATTACACACTTTCATTTTGGCATTTATAGAGAAGGAAAAGCATTCTGAGTCTGAGGACCTGAACAACTCTGAGTAATATCCCAGTATGTCATTTAGTAATTACAGTAATTGTGAAATGGCATGAACACAGAATTAGTTTCTGCCATATTTCATTATTTACTTCACAATATGACCCTTTTAGACATCATTGTCATCTTAAAATCAAGCAGTAATATTAGGTCCAGTGATATGAAGAATAGTCAGTACACTACTACAAACACTGCTGTCAGGAACTAGGAAGTTCTCAGGAAGTTTTGTTTATCAAATGATCTGGAAATACATGCAAACTCACCCTCACAGTGTGTTGGAGTTTGTGAATGTGTATCGTGATCTTAGCAGTGATGCTACATTTTTAGGGCATGTTGGTTTCATCTCACTGTGGTTCATAAAGCTGGAGGATTCGTGCCTTGAGAGAATGTTAGCATGATGCTAACAAATGTAGCACCAATGAATGATGCTTGAAACTGTTCTTATTTAGGCTAGGAGTGCAACTGGGCTTATAGTTGAGACTGTTAGCATGATGCTAACAACTGTAGCACCCTCTGAATGATGCTAAAATTATGCTTTTTAGCCTGTGTGGGAGAGAAATGAGCTGTGGATGGCTTAGAATAAGGCTGTTAGCATGATGCTAGCAACGTAGCACTCATGAATGATGTTTAAAACTGCTCTATTTAGGAGGGAAATTAGCTGTGAATGGCTTGCGGTGAGGCGGTTAGCATGATGCTAACAACTGTAGCACTTATGTGAAAACTGCACTTTTTTGGCCTGTTTAGGAGAGAAATTAGCTGTGAATGCCTTATAGCGGTGGTGTGGACTTAAATTTCCAAGTCCGACTGTGAAGAAACAGAAAAAAGATGAAATATGTGTTTGTGCTTGTGTAAGAGAGTAATAAAGCGTGTTTCTGTTTCTTTTGAGTAACTGCAGTGCAGTTGCTTTGGTTCCCACTGGACTGCATCGTTCCTTGCCTGTATCTGCATTCTTTGTCCTTCCCCCTCATTTTTTTTCTTTACTGTATCTGACTCATTGTTTCTCTCTTTCCTTCCATGCTTCATACATTATGAACTAACTTACTCAGTGGAGATGCAAACCCTGAGCCTCCTCCCATCATGCCCCCTGAACCTCCAAACCCTGTTATGTTTGACCTTAAGCGGCCTTTGACCTCCACCGAGTGCAGAGTGCTGGACGAGGAACTGGCTGAGAAAGCAAAGGATGAGAGAGAAGATGATGAAGAGGATGAAGAAGATGAGAGGCAACCAGACATACAAAAGGATGACATGCTAGCTCGTAGAACAGGAGCATTTCAGAAGCCAGCAAGCGGACCTCCTATATATAGGACCTCCTATAACAGATTCCTCCCGCAGCCTGGATCCAAGAAAGAGAACACAACAGCGGCTTCCTTAGCCCAGAAAGGAATAACGGAAACGAGTGGAGACAGAGATCTCCAATATCTGGAAAGAAACATAAAGACAAAGAGAACCATGATTGGACAGAGGTGGGACGAGCAAGATTTACTGGAAGTCTCAACTTCTCTTTGTTGATAATGCATGAGACTAACATGCGTGCCGCGGTGGAAAGGATTCTTTCATTTTAAAACACAATATTTATATTTTAGTAGTGCTATCTAAGGAAAGCATGACTTTTGGCTTTTCTCATACTGGGTTAGGGAGTTACTGCACCATTTGTTCAAAAGACAGAATAATACCTTGTTGCCAATTTTGCAATAGTCATCTGATGTCATTCCAAACCCTTAAACCCTTTGTTCATCTTTGGAACACAAATTAAGATATTTTTGATGAAACAATGAGATTTCTGTTGGATTCAGACAGATCGCTGCATTCATGTGAATCAGTTCATTCAATTATACTGTTTTCTCTGTGAAAATTCCACCACCTACTCCACAAAAAATGTCTGTGGTGTCCAACCTTTCATTTCTCACATGTATTTAATTAAAAACAACAATAAAACTAAAGGTTGAAGTCGTTAACATAAGTTATGTTGTTGTCTTTTCTGAGGTATAACGTTAAGTGACTATTCACAAGCTGTTTTATTGACGGTATAATACAGTAAATGATTGGACATAATATTTAACGTCTTTCATTCGTTATTTGTAGAGCGCCAGCCACCTAGTAATCACAATAATTTTCAGAAGGCATGAAAACAAACAGTATAGCCTAATTTATTGAAATTATTGTAATTGGAAAGATGATTGACTTACTTGCTGCTTAAACTGAAGTGAATACAGCAATCTGTCATTCCGCATTCAAGAGCGTGAAAAACACATTATTGTAATAAACGTATTGTTTGTATTTTGCTATTCAACTGACAGAATTTGAAACCTGATACTTTGGAATTTCTCCCAGTGCTCCCAATCTGGGCCATTTGCATGTGCAATAGGCTAATATTACAACTTTAGTTTCGTAATTGCTACGAACTAATTCTCGTAATTTTGACTTTATTCTCCGAATATTTTAACTTTATTCTCGTAATATTTCTAGTTATTCTTGCAATTTCAACTTTATGCTCAAAATACTTCGACTTTATTCTCGTAGTATTTCATCTGTATTCTTGTAATTTCAAATTTATTTTCGAAATATTATGACTTTAATCTCAGATTTTTTTATTTTTTAATGTGGCACTAAAACGGCGTCGTAAAAAAAGTATTCTTGTAGCTTCATAAAATTAAGGTCGAACTATTTATGTCATATGGACTATCTTAAAGCAGATCGGATGGTCATCGGATGCCCATTTTCCATAAGCTGATTTAATTCTTTAGGGTCTTAATGAAAAGTCTGTAACATACTTTAGTTAAAATTTCTCAATGGTAGTGTAAAACATCACCTTGTCAAAAACAGCTCTTTTCACAGAAAGCTTTGGTGAATGTCCCTTTAAATGCTAATGAGCTCTGCTCACCCCGCCCCTCTCTTCCGTGGGGTGACGAGCGGTTCCTTGAGAGACTGTAAGCTTTAGCCGTGGAACTTGCTAACTAGCACATTACTAGTGAAGGCGATTTTAAAAGATTCATAAAACCCTTATACTCATTTCTTCAGTAGGTGAAACTGCATCACGAATGATTCACTCAAACATAGACACATTCAGGCAGATCAGGGATCGGCGCATTTCCTTCAAAAACGAAAGTAACATTAATCCTCTGAGTCTTCAGCGGCTCAGACATCAGGAGCAAATGACAACTGCTATGTTCATTATTACATCCAACAACAAAAAACCTCAATCGCTTAGGAGACATTCTTGTCTTCCCCTGTTCCAGCGTCAATGCAATGGTGGACAGTTCACAGCTCACTCAGGGCGGGTCTAAGGTAAGACAGCCGTGTCACACTGGGTGGATTTTTATCAGTATTGGGTGGATGTGTACACACACTGCCAACACACATTCATGTAAAAGTGAATTTTGCATCTGATTACTCCTTTAAGGATGTCCTTACTACCTTTCTGGGCTTTGAACGTGTCAATTGCGTTGCTGTCTATGCAGGGATATGAAAGCTCTTTAAATTCATCAAAAATATTTTAATTTGTGTTCCGATGAACAAAGTTCTTGCTGGTTTGGAATGACATGAGGGTGCGTAATTAATGACAGAATTTTCATTTTTAGGTGAACTATCCCTTTAAAGCAAATGTAAAATTTGTTCCTAGAGAAGTGAATGTGTGTGCATTTGTTTTTAACCTGCCTGCGTCAAGTTTTGCTTTTGAAAGTATTGAGTTTTCGCTATATCAAGAGTTTTGGAGTTTCATTTTCCAAGTTAGTTATCAGCATATGCTTTTTTGACAGAAATGAACCAGTCGAAGTACCAAAGACACCTGTTCCAGTTGCTGTAGTCACAGAAAAGAGCCCTGACATTGTACATTCATTTGTAACTAACGCCAATCGCTTTGGCAGTTACAGTGATGATGATGAATGCGGGGATGACGATCAACTGCCAGATTTTGAGAAGGATGACATGCTTGCACGAAGGACTGGATTTAACCAAAAGCCAAGTGCGGGACAGGTTTTTAATGCTTTTCTGCCCAAACCTGGTGCTGTCAAACATAAAATCACTCCTGTCAGTGGATCGCAGTCTAGCCTCAAACCAAGAGAACAAGAGACAGCCCCGTCTCTGGACAGGTTAGGACCCTCTGGGAATGAAGCGTTTGCCTATGAATGCTGCTTTTGTGGTGTCCGTGGAAAGAAGATTGTTTAAATTACTATTAATAGGGTTTTTTTGGATGTGGTTTTGAGCTTGCTGTGTGCAGTTGGTTTTTGGAGTACAGAGAAGAGATGAATGGCTTGTGCATCAGCGATTTAAGGTGGCTATTATCTGTTTACTAATATATGTGACTGGCTTGAACTAAATTATTCTCTTTGTTTCTAATCTAATATATATATTCTGATATATTGTCTATGCGTATGTTATTTAGTCATTAAAACAAGTACCCAGTTGACACCCCTTATGCATTTTCTTTTTTGTTTGCACGTGTTTTCTCTGTTCTCTCTGGCGGTTTGTTTTGTAGTCAGAGAACAGAGCCTCAGGCTCCCTTTCACAGCCCTGCTTTGCTTTAGTAACCATGGCAACTTTCTCAGCTTCACCCTTAGCTCTGTGGCCCCGCCCCCAAGAGATGCTGAGGACACGCCTAGGAAGTGCCCTCAGATGATGGACAGGCAGGAGGCGGGCTCTGTGGGTGTGGTGGGACTTGAAAGTCTTAGTAAAGATGAGACTATTACCAAAAGCCCCTCCCCCAGACCTCACCAACCCTCACGTCGCCCCCTTTGGCAGGAAGATGATGATCTCCCCCCAATGTGAGAAAGCACTTTCAGGACCAATTTATTACTTTTGAAAACAGCTCTGATTGAAATGTCTTTCTGTATTTCTGCATGGAAAGAGATTGTGTCTCATGCCTGTATCTCTGTGTTTTATCACTGTTTCACTTTTCTTTGCTCATCGGTGCAATGGTTATCCTTGAAGGATTAGTTCACTCCTGCATTAAAATTTTCTTGGTAACTTACTCACCCCATGTCATCCAAGATGTTCATGTCTTTCTTTCTTTATTTGAAAAGAAATTAAGGTTTTTGAGGAAAACATTCCAGGATGTTTCTCCATATAATGATCAGCAGGTTGAAGGTCTAATTTGTAGTTTCATTGCAGATTTAAAGGGCTCAACATGGTCCCAGCCAAGAATAAGGTCTTATCCAGCAAAACAACTGGTCATTTTCTAAAAAAATAAACATTTATATGCTTTTTAACCACAAATGCTCATCTTGCACTAGCTCTACGTCCAAGACTTCACGCATTACGCAGTCAACGTGATAGACACGCATCACAGAGCTAGTGCAAGATGAGCATTTGTGGTTAAAAAGTATATAAATGTTTATTTTTGTATATTCATTTTTAAGTTTTTAAGAAATTGACCAATGGTTTCGCTAGATAAGAGCCCTTTGAAGCTGCATTGAAATTGCAATTTGAACCTTTAAATCGTTGATCCCCAGTGAAAGTCCACTATATGGTGAATGTTTTCCTTAGAAACTATTTATTTTTGACTAAAGAAAGAAAGACATGAGCATCTTGGATGACATGGGGATGAGTAAATTATCAGGACATTTTATTTCTGAAGTGAACTAATCCTTTAAAGGTGCTGTAAGCGACTGTATTACTAAAAAGCATGTTTTTTTATGTTAAGTTAAGTTTAGCTTTGCTTACAAGTCATTAGAGGGTGGGATTTTGGAAAGAGCAGGTGGTTTAATACAGTGACTAACCTGGGGAAATATCACAAATATCACTTACAGCACCTTTAAAGACAATATGAAATGCTGCGGAGATCTCATTTTACTGACATGTGTTGTAAAATCAGATTAGGAAAGTACATTAAGACACACACACACACACTGTATATCTCTATCTGTGTGTGTGTAATATAGTGAGGCAACATTTTATTTTGAGAGGTAATAAAAATGTTTTTTTTTAAAGGTCTATAATTAGTGTTCTATTATGTTCAACCATTTTGTTCTTTAAAAAGCTCAACTTTATTTATATTTTTTTTTTATCCATCAATGTTCTAGATTCAGAGCTACTAGTGTTTCTGAAACGGAGTAAGTTTATTTTCCTTTCTCTCTGTCTTTTGTACTGCTGCTGCAGAACTGAGCAGTTGCATGTACTGTAAACACAAGCATTTAGAAGTGTCTCTGTTCACATGCCGATACAACCGACATACTCTTTCTTGAACTTTATGCATGCATATTCAAATGTCAAGCCTGCCCTTACACATGCATGTAATAACATATGTTTGAATCTTTCTCATGGTTTGCTGTGGTGAATACTTCAGCACCCTGTATTAAAGAAATAGTTCAGCAGAAAAAAAAAATGAAAATTGATTCATTTACTCCTCATGTCGTTCTAAATCTATATGACTCTATGAGGCTCCTTTCCATGCATTTATAATAAACTGAAGTTTACAAGCTTCAAAAAGATGCAAATATGACTCACGTGCATATTTTACATTTAATTCAGTCATATGATTTGTATTAAGTAACAACTAAAATGCAATATGGTATAATGATAATATGGGTTTTGAACAACATGAGGGTTTCTTGAGCAATTGAGAAATAATGTCAAAAATGTACATTTTAAAGTTGAAGTCAAAATTACGTACACATTACAGAATCTGCAAAATGTTAATTATTTTAGCAAAATAAGAGGGATCATACAAAATTCATGGTATTTTTTATTTAGTACTGAGCTGAATAAAAGATTTCACATAAAAGATGTTTACATATAGTCCACAAGAGAAAATAGTAGTTGAATTTATGAAAATGGCTCCCTTCAAAAGTACAAATGCTTGATTCTTACTATTATGTTGATACCTGAATTATCCACGGGTGTGTTTTTTTGTTTAGTGATAGGTGTTCATGAGTCCCAATGTCCTGAACAGTTAAACTGCCCACTGTTCTTCAGAAAAAAATCTTACAGGTCCCACAAATTCTTTGGTTTTCCAACATGTTTGGGTATTTGAACCCTTTCCAACAATGACTGTGTGATTTTGAGATCCATCTTTTCAAACTGAGGACAACTGAGGGACTCATAAGCAACTATTACAGAAGGTTCAAACACTGATGCATTCAGGACAAATGAGGGACTCATGAACAAAAAAACAGCTGTGGATCATTCAGGCAACAACACAGTAGTAAGAATAAAATGTATGTAAACTTTTGAACAGCGTGATTTTTATAAATTCAACTACTATTTTCTCTTGTAGACTATATGTAAAAATCTTTTATGTGAAATACCTTATTCAGTTTAGTACTAAATAAAAAAAATAACATGCTTTTTTTATTATCCCTTTTATTTTGGTAAAATAATTAACATTTTGTAGATTCTGCAAGGTGTATGTAAACTTTTGATTTCAATGTACCTGTCCTTTTTGTATTTGTTCTGTTTGTATTGTTCATGGTCCTAATAAACACTTGTTGCTCTTGCACTAACATTTTTTCCACTCAACCATGTCATTCCTCTTTAACATCATACTGACATTTTATATATGTATTTTTTTTTTTTTATCAAGAAATTCCTATCTTGGTGCCTTCAGGTCTCGGAGGAAGAGATGTGCTGTTATTTTCGATCTGGCTTTGATTTCACCGTTCTATCTTTAGCTAAAAGCGTTACAGCACTTGTAAACATGTCTATTTTTGTTTGTTATTCAAAGGAGCGTGAGTTTGATTGACATGCGTGATGAAGAGGATGAGCTGGCCTACCTTCGTCCGCACAGCCAATCACGACACGAGCACCTACACAACCAGTACAACAAACTCAAAGAGGAGGAGGACCAGTGGCAGGACGTGAGTCATATAAACCCACACAAGCACGTTTAATGAGCTCACACGCGTAAGTGTGTACATTTTCTGGCTTCTGTGTGTAGGACTTGGCACGCTGGAAAAATCGGAGGCGAAGCGCATCTCAAGATCTGATCAAAAAGGAAGAAGAGAGGAAGATGATGGAGAAGCTAATGACAGCGGATGGAGGAGCCGGCCATCGCCGGAAGAGCATCAAGACATACAAAGAAATCGTAGAGGAGAAGTGAGACACAAACTGAAATCTCTACACTCTAGCAGATATCGTAATGATCACTTTAATACGTCATTGACATTCTATTGATCTCTCTCTTTCAGGGAACGTAGGGAACAGGAGCTACATGAACAATACTGTAAAGCCTCCACTCCAGAAGAGAAAGCAGCTGTGCTTCAACGCTACGCTCTTCGTTTCACCATCAGCGATGCCATACTGGAGAAACTCCAGCTCCCCAAACTGCCATCTGCTGCCTCACCGATGCACACATCACCTCTCCATCAGCCTGAGAAGAAGCTGACATGCACTACCTTAGTAGAAGCAGAGGTTCAAGAACTTGAACAAACGACCCAAACACACCACAGTGTCCATGTGGACCAGAAGATTGCACAAAAACAGCCACCGGCAACACCCAAAACCCCTGAAACATCAGCTACGGAGGCCACCAAAGCTCCAGAAATCCTGTCAGCACCCACACAAGTTCCTCCGGCTCCATCAAAGCCTGTACCCCTGATCACCCCAAAACCCTACAGCCAGCCCAAATTCAGCCAAGGACTCCGCAAATCAGTGAAGGCAAGATTACTTTCCTAGGACTATAATCTCAATAACCATTTCATTTAAAGATGGCAAAAAACTCTTTGGGTATTTTCAAACTTTTTTAACATTCAAATGTGATGATCTTCCATTTATACTGTATGAGAAAAGGTATCATATTATAAAGACAAAATGCTTTTCACAAAATTAAATAGTGAGAATTGTTTTTTTTAATTAACTTAGTGTTTTGTGTATGAACATGCATTTCATAACATAGTTTTGAAAAAAATTCTCACATTTTTTCTTAGGTCCCAGGTCCCCAGTTTGAAAATCCCTCAGTCAATGTTATGCCAGGATAGTTCACCTTATATTTAAAATGGATGAGACCAGGGGTGCCTAAACTCGATGCTGGAGGGCCGATGTCCTGCACAGTTTAGCCAAAGCCAATAGAAGGCAAGCCTGCAACCTGTTTTACACTAAACAATAGTTTTGGATTGAACTATTTTTAGAGTTTACACTAAAAAAAATGCCATTTTATGAGAGAAGTCACTGACTTTTTGCGACAGGTGTGATTCAGTTTACGGCAGTCCCCATTTATTCCTATAGTATTCATAAACGATGATTGAGGTGTCGCACAACTCTGAACTGAAATTCAGTGACATCAAGGCTGTAATGTGATTGGTTATCAAGGCACAGGTGATCCAAGTTGACCATTACGCTTTCTCAAATATTAAGTAATACACAAAGCCACTAGAAGGCAAGCCTGCAACCATTAGCTGAAAAAGCGTAACGGCTAAAGCTAAAACTTCCGGTCTGGCAGTACATGGGAAAGGAGACCAGAGGCCATTTTTTAATGGATGTCAATGAAGAAGAGGCTGTACTACACTGAATATCCAGCTTTTTAGAGGAAACGGCTTCTCATTTAACGTGATCCAAGTTAGCCCTTACGCTTTCTCCAATAGTAAGTAATACAGACCTTCTCATCTAGCCAAAGTAAGACAATCTCTGGTAATACAGACACTCTCATCTCCCAGTAGTAAGAAAATCTCTGGTTTAGGAACAACCCCAATTAGACACACCTGAACCAGCTAATCAAGATCTTACTAGGCACACTAGAAACTTCCCGACAGGTGTATTGAGGCAAGTTGGAGTTAAAATCTGCAGGACACCGGCCCTCCAAGACCGAGTTTGGGCATCCCTCGATGAGACCAATAACACTTGTAGTCACCGTTGGCTTCCTTTGAATAAAAAGACTAATCTGGACATTTTGCCAGATAGCTCATTGTGTATTCTACTCAACAATGACATGAAGGCAAGTAAATTATCTATCATTTTTTTTTTAAATCAGCCTAAATACATTTTTTGTTTGTATTACAGAGTGATGGGCTGATACGTGTGAACGGTGACAACACTCAGCAGGAGAGCAAAGAGAGAGATGATAGAGATTCAGTGTCATGTCCTGAAGTCAACTTCTCTTCTTCACCTCCAAAGCCAGACAATCAAAGTCAACAAAATGAGGAGCTAATTGTTTTAAAAGCCTCAGAACACCAGCAAAACTCACAGACGTCTGTATCTGACCAGGAGAATGAAGGCGTAAAGGAGGAAAAAGAGTGTACTCTTAGTCCTCAGGAAGAGAGCATCAAAGAAGACACCTCAACTACACTGACAGTGTCAGAACCAGAAGGTTGAGGATTATAATATTAGCCATAGTTTCCAATATTCTGAATGTTTGTGGAGAATATGTATATATTATATATTGATATGATATATATCAGAGGTTGCGCTAGACTTTAACATTGTCCAGACAGAGTAATAAAAATCTGTCATAATAATCTAATATTACCCGTCATTTTAATTTTCAAATTTTTATTATAATAACACATTTAATTGATGTTATTTTTGTTCACACAGCAGTGTTTAACAACAACAAATAGATTAGAAAATAGATTCCCGTTTAAATAAACCAATATCGATTCTTTTGGTCTATGCTGTTTTCAGTTGATGAATGAACAGTACATAGTGCGCCTTCCTTCTAATAAATAGCAATAGGCTAGGCTTTGTGTTACTTTTGCAATCTGAGACTTTGTTTCATATCTAATTCTGTCGGTTTCATTAGGAAATTTAAGCAATAAATACCGTTTTGGAGCTCTATAATGTGGCGTGATAGATCGTTGTAGCTTTTGTGTACTCGCCTGTGTGTAATCAAACACATTTGTGACAGTTTCGTTTTTGTTCTGTAGCCCGTGCTCTGCTGCTACACTGGAGCGCACTCACCACCAACTGGACAGGGGTGGGATTACAGCTACAATTTACAATAGATCACCCTCAGTGTTATCTGTCAAAGTGACGGATGGCCTTTAGATTTTTTTAGACTGACGGACAATTTTCGGTTAACGCAACCACTGATTCATGTATAATTTTTTAAGGGGTCATCATGAGAAATAAACATACTGTCATCCAATGATGGTTTACTATAACTTTCAGAAATCAGAACTTCTTCCTCAGACAGTTTTTTGATATTTTAAGGGATAGTTCACCCAAAAATGAAAATTCTGTCATTAATTACTCACCCTCATGTCGTTCCAAACCTGTAAAGCCTTCGTTCATCTTCAGAATACAAAAAAGTAGAAAGTAGTTTAAACTTTTGCAGCAAGTAGTCACCTAGATTAATACATTGACTCTTTTGACCACATTTCACATCAGTTACAACTATCAGGTGTTCAAAAACTTAACTCTAAGTGCAAACACATACAAACTTCTAACTGAGCAAAAATAAACTTATGAAACAAAGATAAATGTGACACTGGACCACAAAACATAGTCATAAGGGTATTTTTTTTATTGAGATATATATAACATCTGAAAGGTGAATAAATAAGCTTTCCAGTGATGTATGGTTTGTTGGGACAATATTTGGCCAACATACAGCTATTTGAAAATCTGGAATCTGAGGTTGCAAAAAAAAAAAAGCTAAATAAATTTGTCCAAATAAAGTTCTTAGCAATTAAGTTCATATATGATATATATTTATGGTAGGAAATGTACCATATATCTTCCTGAAACATATCCTAATGATATTGGGCATAAAAGAAAAAAACGATAATTTTGACCTATACAATGTATTTTTGGCTATTGCTACAAATATCCCCGTGCTACATAAGACTGGTTTTGTGGTCCAGGGTCACAAATCATATGATGTGACCCATTTAAAGAAGAGGCAGCATAGACTGAATCATTTTATATTAACTTACAGTTTCTGTTTCATCAGGAAAACAGCCAGTGCCTGACACGATGATGAAGCGCAGCTGTGTTGTTACAACAACCATAGTGACAGAACTCACCCAGACTCACCCCGTCCCACCAAATGACACGTCCAGCACAGAGCAGGTGGGCCATGATTTCTCTCTTTTCAATTTTTTATAAATCATTTATTGATTTTCTAATACATCAGCTAATTTTAAAAGTAAAACCTCAAGCTGGCTAAAAGTAAGTGATTAGTGATAAGTGCTGCTGTGTATTCTATTGGAAAAATGCTTTTATTTCTATATTGCTTGTAAAAACCAGTAATGATTTTCTTTTCGTTCCCCTCAGCTTGATTCAGTCCATAATTCATGTGATGTGAGCTCAACTGCCGAGCCAAGCAAGGCTGAACAGACTTCATGCTCGCTCTCAATGACAGGTAATACCTCCTAACTTTAATAATGTGACGACCAAATTAATCCGTACTCCAACTTTCCAACTTTTTAGTTATTTACCTCCTCTAAATCCTCTTCTTGCTTACTTTTCTTTCTGGTTTACTTTTTCTACTCTTCTCTCTTGCTTTTTGTCTCTTTCATTGATTACCCCTATGTCATTTGGTGTGCTTGTGGGTCTGTTAGAGTCCTCACATTCCTCCAGTAGCTCTAGGTTACGCTGGGAGTTCTTCGCTCCAACAGGTAAAAGCGATAGATGAACTAATCGCACAGGGCATCCTTCCCCATGAGTGGCAGATGATTCATCTGCCCATCGCTGATCATCTCTTGTTTGTCAGCCTCCATTGACTTCTCCTGTGGAGGTGCATTGTACAGTAAATGCTTGTCCACTGAGGGCATTATGAGGCACTACAGATTTTTGAAACTGTTTTTTGAGTGTAGAGGACAGTGGAGTAAGCTGTAGCACTTTACCTTAAGTTGTCATAAAGCTAAGGACAAAGGAGATGTCTAATATTATACTGTACATTATGTACATTTTTTTAACTTCCTATTTTTCTGTGAATCCTAAAAAAATCTATCAGCAGCACAGCTGTTTATTAACGATAATATTAATAATATTACTGTTTCCTGAGCACTGAATCAGCATATTAGAATGATTTCTGAAGGATCATATGAGACTTGAGTAATGGCTGCTAAAAATTAAGCTTTGCCATCACAGAAATGAATTACATTTTTAAATATTTTTTTTTAAAGAAAATGGTTATTTTATATTATAATAATTTTTCACAATATTACAGATTTTACTGTATTTGTTATTATATTGTATTGTATTATATTATTATAATGTTATATTATATTATATTATATTGTATTCAGATTTTTTTTCATAAATTGCCCCCACAAATATTCCTGTTTGACATCATTTTTAACACAACCAGAAATTTTGTCCTTAATAAAGTTTCCAAAAAAAAAAAAAAAAAAAAAAAAAAATA
>JAHKKF010512587.1:3793-24265 GCA_019740295.1 Labeo calbasu | reverse complement strand
TTTTTCTTCCACACTTTTTCCTTCCACTCAACTTTCTGTTAACATGCTTGGATGCAGCACTCTGTGAACAGCCAGCTTCTTTGGCAATGAATGTTTGTTGCTTACCCTCCTTGTAAGATCAGCAGTCTTCCCCATGATTGTGTAGCCTAGTGAACCAACCTGAGAGACCATTTTGAAGGCTCAGGAAACCTTTGCAGGTGTTTTGAGTTGAATAGCTGATTGGCATGTCACCATATTCTAATTTGTTGAGATTTTTGTTAAATGTGGGCCAAAATTATCACAATTAAAAGAACTAAAGACTTAAACTACTTCAGTCTGTGTGCACTGAATGTATTTAATACATGAGTTTCACAATTTTAGTTGAATTACTGAAATAAATGATCTTTACCACAACATTCTAATTTACTGATGCACCTGTATATATATATAAATAATGTGGACAGTTCAATTCAATTCAATTCAATTCAATTCCCAACTAACAAATGAAAAATATTCCAGCTTCAACATAAATTAAATGGCACAGTTTCTTAAATATCTGAAGGTACACTTAAGATACTTCAACGAGTTTAAGAGTGACTTTTCATCAGTCAGTCAAGCATTATAATATGACATTATGATAATTTAGCATTGAACTTTAGTAATTAGAACTTTATCATAATATTACATTATAATAATAAAATTATAATAATATTACAATAAATTATAGTAACACCGCATTTTATTGTCAGTAACGGTAACGGCTTAGTAGTGGCGTCGTAGTGGCGAAACAGTCATTTGTTTGATTCCTTGTTACTGAAAACTTTAATAACGCCATTTATTTATTTCTATCACTGGTATCCGACAGCACTACAATAGTTTATTTAGGCTAAAATCGCCTGTAAGGTAGCATCACATGCTAGGAGTGCATGAATCCCAGAATGTATTACAAAAAATTACACATTGTTTTTAATACCTGGTGGATACACCACTTTAGACTTTTAGAGCAATTAAATCAAAATAATTGTTGAAAATTTAATTTGAACATTTCTGTTCAAACATTTATGGTTGGTGAGATTTTTAAATGCATTTAAACTCTCTTATGCTCAGTAATGCTTTTTATTTGATCTTAAATGCAGTAATATTGTGAAATATTACTACAATTTAAATTAAACGTTTACTATTTTAAAACATATTAAAATGTAATTTATCCCTGAGAAGCAAAGCTGATTTTTCAGCAGTTATTATTCCAGTCTTCAGTGCTAGATCCTTCAAAAATTATTCTAATATGCTGATTTTTTTTTTCAGGAGTCTTTTTTTAAATATAAATTTAATAAAGTCTTACTAACAAAAAGTTACTTACTGACCCTAAACTTTTGAACAGTAGTGTATGTACTGAAAAATATTCGTATTAAAATATACTTCATATGAGAAGTGCTATTTATGCAGCGTTTGTGTGAGTTAACCGAGTTCCTGCCCAGTGCCCACAAAGGGCATTTCATATCAGTTACTTATGAGGTTCCATTTCGGGTATATTGCTGCCTTAGAAGACATTAAACAGCTCACTGGGGGTTGGAACAGGGTTAAAGGCATATTGAGAGACTCTAATAACTTCTTAGTCAGGCACTAAATATGACTCCAAAAATTACGAGCAGGTCTAGACAGAATTTGTGTACTTTTCTGCATTTTCTACACTGATTTCGGCAATAAAAGGATTTAGAATTGTATTAAATGAAGCTATAAGTACTACACGCTTATTGCAGAAGGCATTAATCAAATCCGTACAAATATTTAATAAACAAACACGCAAAGGCTGGGGGAAGTGTAGAACTGTGAATAACAGGTGTTTTAGTTCCGTGCATGTTTCTGTTAAGTTCTGTGCACAGATTCCGTGTGGGCCTGGTTTTGACACTAATAAACACTCAAACATTCACACATAATTATGGAGCTCAGGTTGGAACAACGCTAGCAGGCTAATGCCAACAGCAATGTGTATGATGACTGTGTGCGGTTGAGTGGGCAAAGCAGAGCGGTAGACCACAACATTCAAGAAACTAGAGCAACACAGGCCTGACAGAACACATCTCAGCATCCCAACACCAAATACCACTCTACTGCTCTGTCATTCCACTCCAGGCTAACTCCAGAAAATGAACATTTCCTAATGAATTAATGAACCAGCTGAAACAGAGAAATGCAACACAGAAAAAAAATGGTGTAGAAACAATTTTCACTCAGAAATTGCTAATAAATTTCACAGTTAATTATAAAGGAATGCCAAGTAACAAACTGAATTAAACATGAAATCTTGAAGCAGAAAGACCGAAATAGTATGTTCTTGTAAAATGCACTGCAATGATAGCGTCAATTTTTTAAAATTAAGATTTATACATTATCTGAAAGCTGAATAAATAAGCTTTCCATTGATGTATGGTTTGTTAGGATAGGACAATATTTGGTTGAATCTGGAATCTGAGGGTGCAAAAAATCGAAATATTGAGAAAATCGCCTTTAAAATTGTCCAAATGAAGTTCTTAGCAATGCATATTACTAATCAAAAATTAAATTTTGATATATTTACGGTAAGAAAAAATTACAAAATATCTTCATGGAACATGATCTTTACTTAATATCCTAAAAGAAAAATCGATAATTTTGACCCATACAATGTATTGTTAGCTGTGCTACTTAAGACTGGTTTTGTGGTCCAGGGTCACATTTGTTTATTGTCCACCCTCATATTATACAGATGCTTTGAATAAAAGTGTCTGCAACATGAGCAAATGTACACTACTGTGTTTGTAAGTTTTTTGTAAGCGTCTAATGCTCTAATGCCAAGTATCTGATCAAAAATTTGGTAACACAGTAATATTAAGAAACATTTTTACAATTTGAAAGAACTGCTTTTTACGTCAAGTTATTTTAAAATATAATTTATTTCTGTAATGGTAAAACTTAATTTTAGCAGTCATTCCTCCAGTCTTCAGTGCCACATGATCCAATTTTTTGAGGGAAAAACATGAAATTTGTTTTAGGGAAAAATTGCATTTATTTGGAAAAAAAAAGGAGAGTTTTTGCTGTTAGTTTTGATCAATTTAATGCATTCTTGCTGCATAACAGTATTATTATTTAAAACAATATATTTAATTTCTATGTAAACATTAGCATTTGTGTTAAATCTTCTTTTGGATGTACTAAGGACTATAAATAAATCACTTTTATTTAAACTGAGTTTATTTAGATGCTGTCAAACGATTAATCACGATTAATCACATCCAAAATAAAGGTTAATGTTTACATACTGTATGTGTGTGTATACATACACACACACACACACACACACATGTACATATTAAGGAAAAATATTTTAGATTTATATATAAAATATTTTTATATATAATCTAAATTAAATAGAAGTAAAAATATACATATTATTTTTTTTTTTAGCAAATACATATATATATATTTGCAAATATAGCAAATATACATAGTATGTAAACATAAACAATATTTTGGATGCAATTTATTGCGGTTAATCGTTTGACAATCCTAGGTTTTTTTTCACTAAGCGCACTGTATATAAATACATTCAAGATGTGAAATAAAATCGCATCTCAAAATTGCGAAATAATTTTATGCTTTACTTTTTAAATAATTTAATGTAACAATTCAATTTTATTTTATTTTTATATAGGTATAGCGTCCTTATACATTGGCTTATAATGGACAGTTCTCCAAAGTTCTACCCAGTAAGAAACCGAATGATCTTACCTTTGACATACGATTGCACAGACTTGCAAAATTACCAGAAAACTTCATGTCCAATACACAGTGAAAAAGTCTCTCCCAGGCAGAGCTTCCTGAGTCTTCCCCTGAGGTCTTGCAGGTTTTTCTGAATCCTTTCGTTTGCAAGAGGCTGATGAGAACAGGCTCCAGCACATGAGGACACCTGCTTGAGAGATGAAGCCCAGAGAGGCCAGCTGAGCCTGGGATCAGACTGAGCCCTGTCCCTGGAGAGACTACTGATTCACTCTGATGAGAATGAAAAGGGGATACACATAGACACACACACACACACACACACACATAATTGTCATCCGGCATGTACACATCCCACATATGTACAAGGAGAGGAAGCCAATCAGCTACAAAATAGGATTCTATAAATGAATAAAATGAAATCAAATTATGTTTTTCTGGGGTTTAGTCTGTTCAGCCTGTGACATTTAAGGTCATCTGACAACTAAACAGGCATGTTAAATTTACAGTATATCCTTTCTGGAAGAATAGATAAAAAATATGAAAGGCAATTTTGATGTCAAACTATTTCATGGGACCTTTAAATCAATACTTCACTACTGGCAATATATCTCATCATTACTCTCCTGGCTGAAACACCAGCAAAACCAGAACAACACATGTACACAATTACACACAGATTATTCACTCACAAACATAATGTCAAATGCACAAGGACATGATTACATACCAGATATCACACAACACACTTTGATTACATACACACAGATCAGGTAAACAACCCTGGAACTCACAACACAGAAACACACATACAAACAGGCCGTCACCACTGCAAAGGACAAACCAACATCAGGGCACAAAGGTGTGGATAGAGTCGGTTCTCACATACAAACCACTGAGTTTGGAGCTGTCAAACCTGCGTGTCTCGTCTGGATAATTCTGGAGATGCATCCACACACAAACACACACACATACCGGCCCACAGCACTTACCCAGATGAGAGGACTTGTCTTCTGGGCCACTACACTCTTGGATCAGGGCCAGCAGAGAGCAGTCTGACTCTGACTGACTCTCTCTCACACACAGTTACTAATCTTCACATTAGACTTTTGAAATTGGAGAGTCTTAAGATCCCTTTCATTTATTATATCATTAATCTTCAAGTTGCCTCTGCACAAACATAAACAGAGAGACCTTAGAAGCTATATTAGTGAGAACCTCTTTATTACTATACAACATGAGGACTGTGACAAATATACACAAAATGCCACCATCAATATTGAGACATATTCTGATTAATTATGCCACTCAATGGCCACGTACACACTGCAAGTTTAAGGAGTGACAACCGAATGTGTGTACTGAACAGCAGTCACTCCACCATTTGTAACCACAGCAACATTATTCCGTCTAGCGGAATAAGAATTAAGCCGTTTGGTAACTGCCATTTTTCGGCTAAACACTCTTTTTGTCCGTCGATTTTATTACCCGCTGATAGACGTGCTGTGTTTTGTTTATGCTCAGGTGGCTGCTTTAGAGAGCACTTGCAGTGTTGCCATGTCCTCATATTTACAAGTGCTTTTAGGTATGATGTTTGGTCTTAGCTTATAAAGCTAGGAACTTTATGGAGTTAATAAAGTGGTCTGTTTCGCATATGAGATGTATGATTTTCTGGTGTTATAAAACAGTATTTGGATGTTTTAGTATTTTTTTTACTTGTCCTTGTTTCTTGTTGTTCTTCTTTTTTATGAAGATCTGGTAACACTGACACTTTACCGTAGGGTGAGTGAGTGCAACTAGCTCCGTGTCAAAATGTGCTAAGGTTAAGACTTCTTTCACTGCTATTTTCTTGCATCTCACGTATAGACAAAGAAACTATTCTGATGCACGTTTAAATACGCCATTAACAACCAGTTGTTCAGTTCAGTTCTGTACACACTGCACAGAATTTCTGTAAATGTAGAGTGACAACCACATTTAAATGTGGGAGTGAGTCCTCAAAAAGTATAGTTCTATGTGTGTATTGAACAGAAGTCACTCCCGCATTGGTAACCATAGAAACATTTTGACATCTTGTGAGAGTGAATAAGAATTTAGCCGTTTAGCTTCTGCCTTTTTTGGCTAAAGACTCCTTTGTCAGTCGATTTTAACTAAACTACCGCAGATAGACGTGCTGTGTGTCGTTTATGCTCAGGAGGCTGCTTTAGAGAGAGCTGTCTTGCAGTGTTGCCAAGTCCTCATATTTACAAGTGCTTTTAGACATGTTGTTTGTTCTTAGCTTATAATGCTAGGAACTCTATGAAGTGGTCTAATTAAGTGGTCTGTTGTGGATATGAGATATATGATTTTCTTTAGTGGTATAAAACATGAAGCATTTGGGTGTTTTAGTGTTTTTTGTGCTTGTCCCTGTTTGTTGCTTTTTTGTCTGTGAAGATCTGGCAACACTGACACTTTACCACAGGGCTTGTGAGTGCAACTAGCTCTGTGTCAAAATGTGCTAAGGTTAAGACTTCTTTCATTGTTATTCTCTTGCATCTCACACACTTAATTGTGAGTGAAAACTACATTCGACAACCACATTAACTCCCAAAAAAATACAGGTAGTGACAACCGCTTTTACAGAAATTCTACACAGTGTGTACGGAACTGAACTGAACAACTAGTTGTCAATAACACATTTAAACATGCATCAGAAATGTGTCTTCGTCTGTATGCGAGATGCATGAAAGTACAGTGAAAGAAGTCTTAACCATAGTACACTTTAACACAGGTCTAGTTGCGCTCAGGAGCCCTGTAGTAAAGTGTCAGTGTTGCCAGATCTTCATAGATAGAAAAAAACAACAACAACAACAAACAAGGACAAGCACAAAAACACTAAAACACTCAAATGCTTTGTTTTATATACCAAAAAATCATACAAGCTATTTCATTTTCACAGACTACTCCATAAAGTGCGTAGCTTTATGAGCTAAGACCAAACAACATGTCTAAGTGTAAATATGAGGACATGGCAACACTGTGAGACAGGTCTCTCTAAAGCAGCCTCCCAAGCATAAACAAAACACAGCACGTCTATCAGTGGTAGTTTAGTTAAAATAGATGGACAAAAAGGCCACATACACACTGCAGCTAAATTCGGTTGTCAGTTCACCTTTTACTCCTTAATTGTGTTCCGTACACACATAATTCACTAAAATTACACAGGGCTAGTTGTGCTCATGAGCCCTGCATTAAAGTGTCAGTGTTGCCAGATCGTCATAGAACATACAACAACAACAACAAACAAGGACAAACACAAAAAACTAAACTAAAAACTTAAAACACCCAAATTCTTTGTTTTATAACACCAACAAAAATCATATATCTCATATACCACTTTATTAACGTCATAAAGTGCCTAGCTTTATGAGCTAAGACTCTTAGCTCAGACCAAACAACATGCCTAAAAGTGCTTGTAAATATGAGGACATGGCAACACTGCAAGACAGCGCTCTCTAAAACAGCCTCCCGAGCATAAACAGAACACAACACGTCTATCAGCAATAGTTTAGTTAAACTGGAAGACAAAAAGAGTCTTTAGCTAAAAAATAGCGGATACCAAATGGCTAAATTCGTGTTAATTCCCGCAAGACAGGAAAAATGTTCCTATGGTTACATATGCGTGAGTGACTGCTGTTCCTTGGAACGATAATTTACAGGATTCAGCCCCGCATTTAAATGCGGTTGTCACTTCTAAAAACTTGCGGTGTGTACGTGCCTACGTGGCTGGGAGTTAATGCGGTTGTCAAATGCGGTTGTCACTCTCCTATTTTAGTGAATTATGTGTGTACAGAATGCACTTAAGGAGTAAAAAGTGAACTAACAACTCAATTTAAATGCAGTGTGTACGTGGCTGTATTTTTCTGGAGTTAATGCGGTTGTCACTCCCTTATTTTTAGTGAATTATATGTTCAACAGTTTGATGGCACAAGTGTGTAAATACATAAGAAGCAACAACGGAGTGTCTTTAAAAGCCCTCTTTTGCGCAAACTACTTCTTTCCTCCGCGGATTCAAATCTCAGTTTGAAAGTTTAACAACTGAGCCCAAGCCACTGCTACCAATTTGAAACTTTAGTAACGAAGGAACTTTGAGTTGTTTCATTGAAAGCTTATTGCATTACTGTATTAAAAGCTTGCTGCATTATGTAGAGTATTATGAGCAAGAGATGAACTGAGGCGATTGTGATTACCTGCATCTGATACAGCATTCATTGTTCAGTTCAGTGTCATATTCACAATAAAACATTAGTTTGAATGTCCACTAAGGAACTATCCTTTCATCTCTCCAATGACAGCGCTGCTGAGTGCATTTGTTGGCTGTCTTTTAAGGTGTCACTGAAAGTGAACATAACTTCAGGGTCGCCAGGTTTTCACAACAAAACCCGCCAATTGCTACTCCAAACTAGCCTAATTGCATTTTGAGGGTGATCCTCAAATGTGTATTTTACACCGCGGAATGAGATTTTTAATGGGTTAAAAATCTCGTTCCGCGGCGTAAAATATACATTTTTTTGGCTAGGTTCCCCTGGTAAAATTTGCATCCCAGGGAATAAATATCACGTTTTTGGGGTCGAATTAACCCACAGAAATGAACAACACCCTGCAGCAACAGTATCAATCTAGCCCAATTCCATGGGAAAACCGCGGACTTGGCAACACTGCATAACGTCCTTGTTTACAACGCTGTTTCGGCCTCTTTCAATAAAAAGCTATATTGCTGACTGTATTGCATCTAATGGCAGAATAATGCAAGTAAACAGTATGAGCTTTTCAAATAGTGAGTCACTTCAAAATTTCAAAACAAGAAAAAAACACTATTCAGTAATGGGTTTTTCTCTTGCACACGTCTTCAAAATGTCTAATTTCTGTCCTCAATTTTCTCCCCAAATTAAAACTAAAAGTTCACACATTCATACACACACACACACTCTGTACATAATGAGTGTATTTTTTAAGACAAAGAATGAGCGAGAGGAAGGAAAGGTTTCTGAGCATCTGCTCCATTTGACTATAAGCTCAGCTAAACAGACATCATGTGTCGTCATGATCTCTCTTTCTCTACCCCTCTTTTGATTTGTGAGGCAAATTTAATTAGCAAAACATTCTCTTTACTAATTGCATCAGTTATTCCTCTTACAGAGCGCAGTTGCGGTTGCTTATTTTCTTAAATGAAATATGTCATTGTGTTCTCTGTAGAATTAGATTAGCGCTTTAGAATTTTTCCACCCTCCTTTATCGTCCCTTATCTTGTTCAGATAATATCTAAATGTATTCTTCGCGACATGTGGCGCACAAGCCTTATTGTGCTCTTGATGATTTATGATGTTGGATTGTAAAGTCTGCATCCTGTGATCACCATATTAATCACAGAACCTTGTAGTTATTAAAATGGTCTCGCTGATTAAGAAACAACTCACAAAGAAATGGTTGCGCATATTTAGTGACCGTTAATGTCAAGGTTTCAGTTATAAATACCCAATCATGTGCTTAGAAGACAAAAACAAATGAACGCTATGTTAAAGGTGATGTTTGTTATTCTTCATTGCTTCATCAAATTGGAGAAACTTAGTCAAAGCAAATTCACACGTATTAAGTATTTGAGTGTGTATACTTTTACTAATTTTTAAATAACTCCGTGACCTCAGACTGACACATTGTGAATACGCTGCAATCCTTGATATTTAATTTAAACCATTTTTACATTAAACTTCAATTTCTTATTCATTTTTATGTTCTTTTAACATTGGTTTTTACATATTTTTCTCTTTCTCACTCAATTAGGCCTATATAAGGCACTTTGAATAACCATTGTGTGAAATGTGCTATATAAATAAACTCACCTTACCTTACCTTGGCTAGCCATTTCTACCAGATCTGACCCTTAAAATTAATTTCACTGATATAATGGAATATAGTTAGACCGATTCACTCATATTGCTAAAAGAATGTGAATATGGTACAAGGAGAAATGTAGCTCAAATAACAATGGCTTCCTATCTAAAGAAACAAAATTCTGATGCCTCTGGCTGCTTTACATATTGGTGTGTGTATGTGTGTGTGTTAGTATTGTACTGTAGGCCTATGTATACTTTGCATGAATAGATTTGACCTTCAGATGTTTGTCTCTTTCCATCCCTCCCTCTCTCTCTCTCATGTTTAATGATTTGGCCATGGTGATGGAGATTAGCCCAGAGGGAGCAAAAGTCATCTGTTTCCATCTGAGCATTTAATAAAAGGATTACCAGTATTCTGTCTTCAGGCTGCCAAGCACACACATCAACTAAACACTCACACAAGCACAGACACTCACACAGTTTACTATCAACTGAATCAAGAAAGGGTGGAGTTGACATAAGAAAGAACCTCCAAACAATCAATCCATGCATCAACATTGACCCTGGCCTTCCACCAAATGAATAAACTAGCTATAGGAAATACTAGGAGGTACATAACATAGAAAAGAAAACACAGTCCTTTCTCTACTTTCTCAGAAGAGGCAAAAGTCTACAAAGTAAATTAAAGAAACTGCTTTTAAAGAAGGAATAACTGACATCAAACATTTATTATTGAAAATGCACTGCATACCTGAGGTGGTGATGCAGGCACGACCTAAAGCAGTTACCTCATTTACATGAGAATACCATCTTTCAAAACAGTCCATCCTGTAACTATTTTGAAAGAATGTGGTGAATTGATTTGCAACTGTAATGTGGTCAACAAACCTGAAACTACTTTTTTCCCAATGCTATTACAGAAAATAAATCAACACCCTTGAAATGTGTCTGTGACACTCAATATGTATTTGAGAAACTGAGGGCAATATAATAAGCAGTAGACAAATTAAACATAAATTTATCCAGCACCTTGTAATGATGAATCAAAATAACTATTTTATTTTTTTATCATTTTTACATATACAGTTGAGGTCAAAAGTTTACATCCTCCTTTCAGAGTCTGTTAAATGTTAATTATTTTACCAAAATAAAAGGGATCATACAAAATGCATGTTATTGTTTATTTAGTACTGACTTAATATTTTACATAAAAGATGTTTACACATAGTTCACAAGAGAAAACAACAGTAGAATTTATACAAATGACCCTGTTCAAAAGTTTACATCCCCTTGATTCTTAATACCGACTTCTTACCTGAATGATTTTTTATTTAATGATAGTTCATGAGTCATTTGTTTGTCCTGAACAGTTTAACTGCCTGCTGTTCTTCAGAAAAATCCATCAGGTCCCACAAATTCCTTGGTTTTTTCAGCATTTTTGTGTATTTGAACCCTTTCCAACAATGACTGTACGATTTTGAGATCTATCTTTTCACACTGAGAACATCTGAGAGACTCATATGCAACTTTTACAAAAGGGTGAAATGCTCACTGATGCTCCAAAAGGAAAAACCATGCATTAAGAGCTGAGGGTGAAAACTTTTGGAATTTGAAGATTAGGGTAAATGTAACTTATTTTGTCTTCTGGGAAACATGTAACTATCTTCTGTAGGGCAGTACTAAATTACTAAATTTGGGCAAAATAAGAAAAATGTACACATCTCCATTCTGTTCAAAAGTTTTCATCCCCCCGGGGCTTAATGTAAGTTCACATAATACTGTATTTCAACTTGCTTACTTGTATGTTTTTATGAATCATTTTTGATTTTTAAATCCTATTTATCCTCACTGATAAATAATTACTTGATTTCTTGAAGTCTATACTTTTTTTTTTTACATTTATTTATTTCTGAGTTAATTGATTTCTTAAAAGGGTCATGAACTGCCTTATTTTATTTGTTTATTCTGTTCCCTGAGGTCCACTTATAAAGTTATCAATATTTTTACATCAAAACATCATAATTTAGTAGCAATACATTATTTTCTGTCCTGTTTTGAACCCCCTCATTGGAACGCTCTGTTTGAATAGATGTGGCTGACTGTAGACTTGGAAGTAATTGCCCACTGCTATGATTGGCTAAAAGTTGTTTGACAGTCTACATCCTTCAAAGATGGACGCATAAATACTCAGTACATATTAAACAATCTGTAATAACAGACAAAGCAATAGAAACCACGTAATAAAAACAGTTACGCACACTTGTGTGGTGCAACGTTACTGTCCAATATATGCGGCACAGCGTCGTCTTTTAGTTTTAATCTTTCTGAAAATCCTGTGTCGAATTGTTCCTTGTTTGTAAACGAATCCGCGGTAAAATGAAGTGAACAAAGGACCAAGTTCTCACTGATGTGGTCTGGAACAATCAGAAGGAAGGCAATGCAAAGACTGTTCTTCCACAACTTGGTACTGTACATTATCTTCTTGTCTTTGGAGCCATCTTCATCTTTTGATTTCTGCAGAAACCTACATTTGCTCTCTTATTATTTAACCACTACATGCACAAATTGGTGGGCGGGGCTAAACAGGGAGTGATGTAGAAGCAGACGATCTTCTTCTGCAGAGGCGGGGTTAAGCCACATTATTACATCATAAAGTGGCACATTCCACAACCTGTCGTTTTGGCAAATTGGCTTTAATATAAGCTGTTTTTAGACTAACAAGAACGTTTCGAGTTCTGAAACGTACAGGATGTTTTTATAGTATAATGACGTCTTATATCTCAAAAGATCAAGACCGATTTTGATTTCTCAGTTCATGTCACCTTTAGTTGATTTACGCATTAGTTTTTCTAATGATTACATTTGGTTCTTTACAGTCAACAAATTAGAATCAAGTATTCAACAATGCCATAGTATAATTAATTATAAATGAGACGAGTCAAACTACATTAGTTCTACTCACAGAGAGACAACGTGTCATCTGATCCAAATTGCTCTATCTATCAAACACATACATAGCAAAAGTTATTAGTTCTAAAAGACATTATGAATGTGGGGTGTGTGACTGTTTCAGCTTGTAGTTCAGCTCATCTGACATCTGCTGTCAGACCTCTTCTTTACTCAATCAGTCTAAACACCTTTCCCTTTCAAATAAATTTAATCAAATCAAATCCAAACAAAGCATTAAAACCATATTTAAAGCAACAAGTACCATATTTTGTCCTTTCATCATCTCGTTCTTGAATTAGCAGCTACTGGTCCAATGACAAACCCAATTTAAGGTGGACTAGACCCTGTGAATTCTGCTTGAGACTCTTTGCTGTGAGGTGAAAGTTTCTTAAATCTGTCCTGCATGTCCCCATAGTGTTGCTCCTCATGACCTCAATGCCATGCAGCCAACAGGGAACGCTGGATCAGCACCAACCCAACACTGCTAATTGGACTGTTGTGGGTCGGACAGGCAGCTTCGGGATTGTTACAGGCTCTCCTGGGGAGAACAACAGCCCTGATTTATTTAGCTGCCCATGGAAATGGCGGAAAGGCTTATTATTGGGTGCATGGTGTGTAATAAGGGAGGTTGGAGCAGAATTTTTGGGACCAACAATGTGCTTTATAAAAAAAAAAATATGTAGGAACAAATCTTCCAAACTCTATTTTTCTAAAATTACAGAAACAAAATTCTCTATGGATTTATGATTATTAAATAATTCACACTAAAATTCAAATTCTCTCAACAATCGAGAGCTTACTGTGCTTCCAGATCTCTTCTCAAGTTTGGACCGCTCAACATACATGGATTCCTTTTTTTTATGTGGATCTTTTAAGTTGGTTACTTGGACTTTAAATAGAAGGACATAATCACCTCAGGTTTTATTAAACATTTTTCAATCTGTGTTTCGAAGAATAACCAAAATCTTCAGGGGTTTGGAATGACATTAGGATGCGTAAATGATGACAATTTCCCTTTAACTTTCCCTTTAACCTATTAAAGATACAAATTGCTCCTCACACTGACCAAAACGCAAACAAAGTCATCTGTTGTCTCAGGGGACAACAGTGACATCACACAACATAAAACAAATCTTTCATTCTTCCAGAGGGGGGTCCAGAAAAACCAGGGAGAATAAGAGGGTGCCAATGGGTAGTCTGGGTATTACCGTAGGAGGCCAGGGGTAATTAGACAGAACGTGGCAGGAAGGTGGTCTACCCCCCTGGACGATCGAAGGACAAGCATGGAGGCAGGCACAGTGCGCTCTCATTTCACCATGTGGTAAACGTGTGGTGTCAGCAGGGCCAGCGGGAGAGAAGCCAGCAGGTTTTAAATCATTCTCTTCCCATCCCTCCCCTGCCAGTTAATTGTGGAATTGGAGCTAATCTGTGGTTTGTGAAGACTGGGGAACCGTTAGGGAGGTCCACAGGGGGGAACGAGAGCTGCCTGACCGGACCCACCAGCTGGACGCCGAACATGTGCTGTACTTTCTCTTCCCTATTGACCAGATTAGACCAGCATGAATTTCCATGCTTGTCAGGTTTAGGAATGCTAAAGCTGGGGTTTCTAATAGGATCTTAGTTAAAAGTAGAGGTTGAACCAATCGATCGGTTTTGCCGATTAATCGGCACGATAGTTGATTGCTGGAACTATCGGTCATCGGCTTAGATTTTTTTCTAGATTACAACCTGTTGCTAGAGTTACTGAGAAGGGTCCGCTGTCATCATACAGAACGAGAGCGGCCTCTACAGGCAAATCTCTGATACCTTGTGCTGTTCGTTTTGACATTTTGTATTGACATTTTGTTTTGACATTTCAGATGTCGATTTAAAACAGGCAACGAAACGTGTATACACTATGCTATAGTGCATGTTTTCATATTATTATAAAGTGATTAATTTATTGACTAGATGCTGCATTTGTGAAGAACAAACGTATGTTTGCCGACAAGGCTGAGAGAATGCGAACATTATTAGTAGCTCAAGCAGTTAAAGTGTGACAAAAACCAATTGTTACCATCTATTTGCATTAGTTTATGTCCAGCTGGTCACTTTAATGCATTTGTTAGCCAGCGAAGTTGCAGATTTAAAGCTAGTGTTTTGAGAAAGCACACTGACATGTTTGTGCACCTGACAGAAATCCCGCCGTGCCACGGAGCACCATTCACATATATTTCCATTGAATTGTGTTGTCTTTCTGTGACTCTAAGGCCTTGTCCACACTAATATGTTTTTGTTTGAAAACGCACTTTTTTTCTCCATTTTGGCCTTTGTCTACACTGAGATGTCCTTTCTGTCAAGGAAATGGAGCTTTTTGAAAACACTCTCCAAAGTGGATACATTTGAAAACGCTGCATTCGTGTTGTAGTGTAGATTGTGAAAACAATGACGAATGTTTAGTTATGTGACACATATTGTAACAATAGATATCTATGTTTATACGTTATGTGCCATTTACTTTCACACTGTTGCTACAGATGCTTTACTCTGTACACTCTTCATATTACAGTCATGCAAAGATGACAGAAAAATTTACTTGCGATTGCTGTTTGTGGCAAAACATAACAGCAGTTGCGTTTTAGATCAGACATACAATAAGGTGAAATATGACATATTTTCCTCAATGAAATGATCCTGCCAGAAGAACTGCATGAAAACATATCATGTCTGTTCCGTCTGTATCATCTCAGTGAGCTTTTTTGGTCGTACATATGCGCAGTAAAGTAAATTCAACGCTTGCTGACGTTTCAGTGTGGATAATTAACTTTTGGAAAATCAGTTGAAAATGCTAGTGTGTATGGAGAGCATTTTAAAACGAAAACGCTGTTTTCAAATGTATCCTGATTAATGTAGACGTAGCCTAATAAAGTCTGTGTGCGTTATATAGAGAGCTGTAATATAGATTGTGCTTTCTCTTTCCGTTTGGCTATGTTATTTAAACTCATCGTTCAATTGATATTTATTATAAATATTTTTATTCCATATGAAAAGTATGGTTCAGTACTGTGTGGCTGTGTGATAAGGTTCAGCACTATTTTAGTTTTCAGTCAGTATACATTTTAAAAACTGTTGGTTGATTTATCGGTTATTGGCCATTGTTGTTCTACAAAAGCCCTATTCGCACGAGATTAGTATTATCTGGACCTCCTGTGATTTAGAAATTACCCAACCCCCTATCACCCAAAATACTTTTAAAACACTTTGTGGCCTCCATTGTTCACAAAAGATGGATAAAAAGACGCACAGGAAACAAAAACTTTGAAAAAATGATATACGACCCACCAGATGCTGGCCAAATCACAGAGATGCCGATTTGCATCGGGACTAATATTAAATTTCAATTAAATTCAAATTTATTTATATAGCGTCTTTCACGATACATTTCATTGCGAAGCAACTTTACAGCAAATGAAAGTTTTTACAATATATCTAGTAGTAATCTAGACTAATATTATCACTTGACCTCTGTGTTCGGCGAAATATGGTAGGTTTGAAGGGGAATTTTACTTTACAATTACAGACATGGCTGATTCACACGGGATTAAGATCACAGACAACCTCTGCAATTATTACAAATGACTAGAGGTCACTAGGTAATACCAATCCCCTGCGAACAGAGCTTTAGCTATCAGTATCGGTAAAATCGGTTGACCTCTAGTTCAAAGGTTAATAAACAAGATAATCTTTAAACTAAAGTTAACAAAAATACAAATCAGGTTATCAAATGGCTTTGCCACATGTTTGTGATATCACAGTGAATCTAACCAGTGTTCATTTCTACACAGTTTTGAGTTTTAGTCAGTTTCTGTTTCTTGGTGAGTCAATTTAGTCAATATTTTACCCTGACTAAAATACATTGCATCTAATTGTAATCTAATGTTCACTTCTGCATTTATTTCATTTTGTACAGCTGCAAGTTAAGTGCATGTCACAAGCATAAACATTGTTTTCGCTTTACATCTCACAATTTACTGGGTTTACATCTCGCAATTCTTTTTTTCTCAGAATTGCAAGATGCAAACTCGCAATTCTGACTTTTTTTCTCAGAATTGCGAGATACAGGCAGTTCTGACTTTTTTCTCAGATTTGATTGATGTAAACTTGCAATTATAAAGTCAGTTAAATAGTCAGAATTGTGAGATATAAACTCGCAATTGGTATAAATTCCAGTTCTGAGGGGAAAAACAAAAAGACTGTTATTTTCTCAGAATTGCAAGTTTATATCTTACAATTCTGAGTTAATAACTCGCAAATCTGAGTTTATATCCCGCAATTCAGACATATTAACTTGTAATTGTTTGAGTTTAAACAGTATCTCACAAAAAATCTGTATCATGCTATTCTGAGTAAAAAGTAAGATAAAGTTGCAATTATTATTTGCTTTTTTATTCAGTGGCAAAAATGGGCTTCTGTACAAAACAGAACCAACATTTACATTTTTTTTTTTTTGAAGATTTCATGCTCTTAGCAGCAGTAGAGCACCACAAACACACACACACATACATTATGGTCGACACAAATCATATCTACATCCAAATCCCTACTACATAGCAATCGAAAAATAGTACATGAAATGAGTACTATATCCAAATTCACAGTATTCATCGTCGCCAATAGCCTTATGGACAGCACGCTGACATATGGGCGTCCCGTGTTCGAATCCCGACTCGAGGACCTTCCCAATCCCACCCGCCCTCTCTCTCTCCTACTTTGCTTCCTGTCAACTTTGATCTGTCCTGTCACAATAAAAGCAAAACATGCCAACAAAAAAAACAAAGCAGACTATGTACTACTTCTGTTGAGATTCTGAAAAGTGCTTCTAATGGACACTTTACTTTCCCATGAGGCTATGAAAAGAAACGTTGGGAGTGGCAGTGAAGTGCTGAAGTCAGCATGGTGGGTACTGTATACTATAGTACATTCATATTTCATTCATACTACACACATTTTTTAATGGGTCACAAAGCTTGTTCCTCATCCTATGTAGTACCCAGTCAGACAGTATGTGATTTTAGATGTTTATCATCTTCACAGCCTGTATTTAATGTACTCCGTCCATGACCCTTTTAGAACAGAGCTGCGACCCATTTTTGGGTGGCGACCCACTGCTAATTTACATAAATACTGCTATTAAATGCTGGCATTCATAACAATAACCGAAGCATGGGAAAAGATGATTCAGTGAAGAACAGCAGATGGCATTTTAATTGTTTTCCTCTGATCCCTACGCTACATTCAGTCATTCTTACATAACAAGAGATCAGGCAGCAAAAGGCAGACCTGAGTCATCAAATTGTTGCGCCTCTCTTTAAGGAGATAAATGGCCTCAACTAGCAACAAGAGACATGACTGCCCTGTAAATGCAGCTAGATAGAAATTTTGTTGAACAGAAGTGTGCCTAAGAGATTTAGCAGCCTAAATAAAGCGATCCTAATCTTAGGCAGCATCAACTTGCAGGTGCTACAGTGGCACTACTGAAGAAACAAATGGACATGTTGCTGCTGCTGCTGTGCTAGTTTCCTTCATAGCTATTCTGCTCTGCATCTAAGTTGGCCTTGATCTAAGATCAGCTTGTGAACCTGTGAATCTTGGGGACTGTTTACGCCATGTTAGCACATGCATTTTGCACTGATTGTTTAGTAGTCAGATAAGGGTGAAGCCAAAATGCACTGGATCAATCCGCTTGGTCAGACATCAGGAGCTGGTTTGAGATGCATTGCAGCAGAGGCTATTGATAAAAGGTTAAGTATAAAGGAAAAACAGCATCGGACATCTGCTGTAGCTCACAACCACAAGAGGGCAATGGAGATGCAGTACAGCTCTCTTAGTTGATCCAGTGAAGCCTCACCTTTTGATGGAACTGTTGACACTGGCGGTGGGACTGATGGTGCTCTGAGGGAAAGCCCCGGTTTGCAGATAGCATTTTCTCCGCTGTTCTTCACAGATTTCTCTGTTAATCAGACATGTAAACAGATTCTTATTATCTCACCTCAGGGTTTCGTCTCTTTTCTTCAGAGGTATTAAAAGAGAAATAAATACACCCACGTCTGCTTGAGTCAAGATGAGAGGTGATGAGTAGAAAAAAAAGAGCAGCTGATGAATTCTTAAAATAATTGAATTCTTATCACCTTGAGGCATATAGTAAACTCAGGTTGTTCAGCTTTAAATCTCATGTCTTTAAATCTCGGTTTCTGCCTATACGCAATCCTTCATCCGTTCAATGTGTGTGTGGGGGGGAATCTAGGTGATTTAAAGAGATGAGACAGACACTCTCAGACTCTGTGGAGATTGAAGGATGTGTGTGTGTGTGTTTGTGTGTGTAGTGTGTGTGTGTGCGTGCACCACACAATGGCCTCCAGAGGAAAAGATCCAAAACACACTAAACTATAGAGATCCATAAATCAGAACAGGCTTCAGAAAAAAACTGTCAGGGCTGGTACATAACAAAAATAGATTCCTCTGTTAGTAGGGCAGCTGACAATGAATGAGGCGTTCTCTATGTGCTTGGAGGCTAGATAGACATTGTCCACCATCTTAACCTGAGATGTCCGAGACATTGGACATAATGGCGATTAATGTGTACAATATGATGTGCATACACATAGTTTTAAAAATTAAACTGAGATTTCCAGAATGGACTGACCCAATGTATGACACAATTTCAAAAAACTGATTACTAGTTGCTATCGGTGCTATCGAGACATGAACATAGATGCAGTATCTTACTGAAAGTGTTTCCTGTCACTATAATGTATGATACACATTTGTCATATGCAAAGATCTACATCTGAACGACAAGTAGTTCTGCCTTAATAACACACTAAGCTGTTTCAACACTAATTAATCACAATTAACAGTGAAGTGTGTGTTGTTAATTTATTTGCCTATCCTTGTAGTGTAACACTTGAAGCTACATTGGCAAAAAGTGGCTTTTGATTTAGCCTTTATCTATATTTAGAAGCGCATCAAAAGTCAATAAAAAGCCCATTTTAGATGCAACTCTAGTTAATTTAAAGTCTCATTTAGTAAATGTGCTGTATAATTCATTTTTTTTTATTACAAACTGTATAACCTTTAACACACAGTGTACACAGTAAGGAAGTTCCCTAAGCTGAATATCTTATTAAAAGCAGCATTAACAATTAGGACTGGGTAAAAAAAAAAAAAAAAAAAAAAAAAAAAAATTGATTTCTCGATTTTACCCGATTCTCATTTTTACAAAAAACGATATACATTCTTAAATCTCAAGAATTGATTAGACTAGCTTGTTTTCAGTTAATGAATGAAACGTTGTAGCGCACCTCCCATCCAATAAATAGCGATAAGCTTCGTGCTTTGTTACTTTTGATCTAAAAGTCTCAGATTTCAAATTTTGCCCATTTTATTACAGTATTCAAATAATAAATGTCGTTTTGGCACTGTTTAATGTGGAGTGACAGATCACTGTAGTGCCGTAGTTTAAGAGAAATGGCCATGCGAGGCACACATGAACTGATCATCTTCACTTCAATACCAGTTTCAGCACCAAATAAACATAAATGAACATGCAAAGTCCTTACTGAAACTTACCGAAATCCATACCTTGTCTCATGTAATCACTCAATCAGTGTTTCAATTGTGCAAAGATATCAATACGACAGATTTATGATCACATTTACCTAAAAACAATATTTGGTGACCACAAACTCTTTAGTCAGCTAAAAACGTGAACTCTAGCAGAAACATATTCATGTTTATATTTCAATAAACAAATTGGAGTAGTAATATAATTATGTAATTGTAACATATTTATTGTAAAAACATCAATTTAATTTAAGCATTTGTATACAAATCAGTTGTATGATTGTAGTACCCAACTGACTGACTATTTTACAGC